>BRDA01091506.1:0-10077 GCA_036984385.1 Crenuchus spilurus
ATGTGTACTGTACTGTAGTATCTGTATACTATGCTATAATACATTTACATTTTACATTTACAGCATTTAGCAGACGCTTTTATCCAAAGCGACTTACAATTGGGGGTTAGGTGCCTTTCTCAAGGGCAGTTCAGTCATGACCTGTTCAGGGATTGAACCTCCGACCTTCAGGACACCAGACCAGATCCTTAACCACTAGGCCACCGCTGCCCCTTACATGTGTACTGTACTGTAGTATCTATATACTATGTAATCTGTATCTGTAATCTATGCTATAATACATGTATACTATGTACTGTAGTGTTTGTATACCATGCTATTATGTATACTATGTGCTGTAGTATCTGTATACTATGCTATAATACATGTAAACTGTACTGTATGCTATGCTATAATATGTGTACTGTACTGTATACTATGCTATAATACTACAGTACTGTACTGTATTATATGTATACTATCCTGTAATGCATGTATACTGTGTTCTGTAGTATGTACTGTATGCTGTGCTCTGATTGTACTATAACATGTGGTGGGACGTCCAAAGAAAACAGTGATGGCATATAGTGTGTATAGCACACATGCAGACACACACACACATACACACACTCAGCTGCAGTGATAGTGTATTAGAAAGGCTGTACCCTGCAGGCTAGCGTCATCTTTATTACTGCACACAGTAAGAGGCAGCCCAGCTGCACTATTACACTTCTTTAAAGGTCAGCATGTGTGTGTGAGAGAGAGAGGACAAAATGAAACTAGTCTGAGTAGTTTACTCCCTCCACTCATTTGCATGTGAGTGTGTTTGTATTCGTTTTGATTTAGCTTGTTTTGTGTGGTTTTCCATTGTTCATTCTTTGGAATTATTAATGAGTTCATTATGAAGATAATCGCCTTATTTTTTATTAATAACAGTAATAAAACAATTGTGTTCTGTCTCACAGGGAGCTGCAGGAGAAGCTGGAGATTGATTATGGGCCTGAGCGAGAGTTTGCATTTCTGCTGAGTCGCTGTGTGCAGATGACTGTTTCTGAGTAAGTATTTACTGTCCACTCCCACCAGGTTTCTAAGTCCCGTTAAACACACATGCACCACTCAATTTGTGTTTTTTACTTGTATTTATTGGCACTCAAAAACAGATGAGAACAGCAATTATAAATAAATGTAGAGCTGTATTAGAAAAATTATGTCCTGCATACACCTACACAGTTATTAACATTTACAGCTTATATAAATATACTTAAACCTCCTCACGTGTTCTTTTTACTGAAAGAAAATGTGGGAAATCACTAGGATGTAAAAAGGGGTGAATGAATGTCAGTTTGGTGGAGGGGGGAGGTTGAAGCGAATGTTCCACTTCCTAGAGTAAATAAACATTATTTACTTTCACTTTCCTGTTTTCCTTTAAGAAGGCTGAATAGGTGGACTAGGGAGACAAAACACAAACTTTACTTTCACTTTTAATATTTTCATCATTTAACTGATTACCTTGTAAATGCATTAACAATTACCATTAATTGCAAGTATAACAAAGCACGTTGTAAACAAAAATGACTGTTTTGTTTTGAGTTTTCTGTAAGCAGTAGCATTACAATTAACCAAGTGTTCACTACAGTGGACATCATGCATCATGGAGATATGTCAACTCCCAAATGTCTTTCCACAGACAGAGAAGTACATGCTCAAATATTACACAATATTTATTCTATGCATTCATCTTACCAATGTGATGGAAATGTATTTTTAATATATATGATAGTAAACATGTGAATAATCAGTGAACAAACCTTTTTCATGAATATTATGTGATGTTTGTGTGAATCATGTCCTCTAGTTTCACTGAGCTCTGCAAAGATTAAGGTAGAACATCAAATCATAGGAAACAGTATGAATGATCACATCTGACATTATGTTGTAACATTAGTAACATAAGCTGTAACTATCTGTATAAACATTCATCCCACCTCCAGCTAAAAGGCAGATTTTAATTTCTTCTGCTGCTGAGTTGAACTGTCTGTCTGATGGGTCTGAACTGAATCAGAAAGTGGGGCATCACCCCAATAGTTTAAAAAGTGCTGATGGTTTTAATGCCCACTCGCCCCCGCTATTCCAGCAGCCATGTTGCATAGCAACAAGCCAGCTAGTGTGGATCTACTTTTTGGGTAGAAGGCTGATTTAAAAATGTATTTTATGTTCAAGGCTTTTTCTTTTTACACTAATCAATCCAAATGAATGTATTACAGTGTGAAATTATACAACATTGTCAGTCTTTGGAATTATTAATCTTTTAAAATCAGTATCAATATCACAGAATTTTGACACCAGACAAGCCCTGCGTTTCATCAGAGAAATATACAAAATTGAAAATGCGACTTTTTACAGTTTAATAAGGATAAATTGTGATTTTGGTCATGTTTAAAGATGAGCTTGAAAAGTCAGAGATAGCAAAGGCTGCACTGTTGTGGCTTTATTACTGGTTAGGCTAACTATCTCTCATACTGTAGCTTATAAAGAGTAATAATATATATCACTGACAAATTAGCATGTTAGCACATGGTCTTCTAAAGAGAAAATACCTCAGCATCCAGTGTTGTAACTGCTCAAATCTGATAAGCCACTGTCTGTTACTCATCCAACACCAAACTTACTAATGTCATACTGTATATTCAAACCTCCATTGACCATTTTTCTGGCCATTTGTTATTCACTGTAGTTAAATAGATATGTGCTCATTATCTGTTAAACTATTAGGCAGATTTATTTGCCTTGACTTTAAATTCCACAGATGTGATTATTGGTCATACAGTGCAATGATAGTGTACGTAAAAACAAACAGGGAGATCTGAATCTTGTGTGAGAGTATTTTACAAACAAAGCAATGGTGATCTGGTACGAGTTCATTAATATAGCATCTAAAAAACCAGCACCCAACTGTGCTGCCAGGAGCAGACACATCACAGCCAACCATCACTTTGGTGGTTGTAAAGAGAACTTGTGATGATAGACCGTCATAAAGAATCACTCTGAAGCTATAGACAATAAGTGAAGAAGGCATGATGCCAATAAACACTGTTGATGGCGAGGGATTTTGGGAGATCATTAACTTTCTCAAGACATGCTACCACATCCTATGTACAGTAAACAGAACACTTCAGAAAGAGGAAGGTTAAATTAAAAGCACAGGTTGGATTTTGTGCTGCAATTCTCACCTCTAGCTATTGGACATTTTTAGACTTATTCATTACATGAACATTACATGCCACTGCATACATAGAAATGGGAAGTGGAGGGCCCCGAGTGGCTTAGTGGACTAAGCCGCTGCCACTATGATCCGAGTGATGATGACGAGTTTGAATCCCGATCATGCTGCTTGCCATCAGCAGCCGGGGCCTTGTGAGAGCAGAATTGGCCTCTAAACTGCGCTTTCCTCTGAGCATGCTGCCCGGTGGTGGAAAAAAGAGGCTTGACGTCACTGGTATTGGAGGAGGCCTGTGCTCATCTGCCCCCTCCCAAGAGAGTGAGGGACAATGCAAGTGATAGTGAAAGAGAGAGTTGATAAAAGGGGTGGGGTTAAATGGCCACTAAAAATACATTGGGGAGAAAATAAAAAATAAATAAATGAGGGGTGGCATCATATGTTCTGCTTGTAAAAAATATTAAAGGTAAGTTTGAAGGGAATATATGCAATTTATATGTCCTATGTTATATACCTTGCATTTATCAATCATTTATTCTCATATAACTTAAGGAAAATTCTTTACATTTTGCAAACCTGGCAAGAGGATTTTTATTGAGATTTGGTGTGATCAAATATCAGTTATGATTAATTACGGTTACACAGATACACAATAACATTCATTGTTTCACTTGGAACATTGTAATGTCGGTATTTGGAAGGCACAATTAGTGCAACTAGACCAAGACACAATTTTATGTTAATTATTTTGCACTCACAACTCATTGAAACAAGCTGAAATGAGAAATTCTGTAGAAAGTGTAGTGATTAGTCAACAAAAGCAACACTACTTATGGACAAAAAGCTAATACATTGTCTGCTTAAAAACTAAATTCCACTGTATTTCTCTGTAATGTTCATATATTCTGTCATTCTGATAGATTATAATACACTACAGGAAGTGTAGGGGGCAATATGGCCTTTATTGTTTACTTTATTGTATTGGAAAAGTGTTGTATGTAACTCTATAATGTTCATATGCTGTACATGGTCATTCTGACAGATTGCAATACAATATAGGAAGTGTAGGGGGCGATATGGCTTTTATTTAATTAAATAAATGTTTTATGTTGCTATATAATATTCATATGCTCTACTTGGTTATTCTGACAGATTGTAATACACTACAGGAAGTGTAGGGGGTAAAAATGGCTTTTATTTAATGTAAAAAGTGTTGTATGTTGCTCTATAATGTTCATTTGTTCTTGGTCATTCTGACAGATTGTGATACACTAAATGACTGTATGGCTTATATTGCATTTGGGCATAATTAAAAAATAACCTTAAATGCTTAAATGAAACATGATAGATGGAATTGTGGTGGTGACAAAGACAAAGGAACTGAGACAGAATTTGTTAGCCGTTGCTGTCTAAATACATAGAACAATATGTTTAGAATTGTAGGGATGAAAATGTGGGAAAATGGTAGTGTGAGTGTTGAGCTTTTATGCAGTTATTACAGTAGAGCTTGTGAGAAGGGATGAGGCCTCTGAGGTGTCCCTTGTGAGAGACATCAAGACATGGGGCATTTCTAAGAGGATGACAGAGAGAATAAATAGAAAGAGGCTATGAGATGAGTGCCTGAGGCTTCAGACATCACAGCTCTGGTGTGTCAAAGAGGGTGAGTATGTGAGAGATGGTTAAAGAGCACATTTAAAAAGATTTGACTTTACTGAACTTTCAGTTTACTGGTAACATGACATTAAACAGACTCCCCCAAAGTCCATTTCATCATAAAACTACATGATTCACATCACATTTGGCTTAACTGTAGCTAACTGTGGGTTTGTTTACATCTGGTCTGTTTGCTTTTGGTAATAATAATGTCTCTAAAGTTGAAACTGAAGCTGTTTATTTCATTTGGTTGTTCTAAAGTAAACTGATTCACACCATACCATAATGTGAATCAGATCTGTTCTTTTCAGGGCTGTGTGGACATGTCAAATCTGATCTTTTCAAATCAGATTTGAATCACTTTTATATGTGGTCCTAGATTGGATGCATATTTGATTTGTGAGCATGAATGTGACCAGTCAGATCAGATTTAATATGTATTTGTGCTGAGGCATTACTGGCTTCACTCCTGTTTACACACAGAGCTACTAAACAGCAAAAATACTTTTTTCACCTCCACCTGATTATATACAGTCCAATTCAGCTGTTTACTGTCCTCCTGAGCAAAATGCCATCACACATCAGCTACTAATACATCTTTTACTAGTTTTTATACAATACATTGTCTCACAAATACAGGATTGCCAGATCCCCCAAATTATTTTACCCATTGTCTTACACAAAGCCACACTACACAAGCTGACTCTAACCCAAAATCGAAAGCATCTAATCAGAAACATTTGGAGAAGCTTTAAAATGGTAAACATTATTTGAATATTACTTTGTCATACATTTCCTTTCCTATTTAGTGCAAAAAGCTTTCTTCTGCCAAGTTTTACTGGTGACTGCATTATTTTTTTTTGCAAACCTGGCAACCTTATATGTTTTTGTTGTTGGTGATGGAGGCAACATACAAGAACTTATAAATGTTTGCATGTGTGCAATTTCAGAGACAGATTCGTTCACATTAATGGCAAACGCTACCACTGCATGCAGTGCAAGATCGCCAGATTCTGCAGGAGCTTATACCCCCAGAATGTCAGACTTCTGAAATTGCGTACACACACACACACACACACAGAACTGCTAAACACACAGAGACTGTTTAACACATACCACTAACAACCATCTTCAAATCTCCAAATGCAGCTATTGTTGTGCAATAATTACTGTTAAGTGATAATTAATTAATAATTATCACTTTTCAATAATGTAATATTTATATTTATATATAGTGTATTCCAAATCCAAAACAATACTTCTTGATGAACGTCTTCATTGTTTATTATGGTATATCTAATGTTTTGTCCCCTTCTTCTGACTGATGATTTCAACAATGAGCTCCCTTTGATGCTTTATAAGCTCTTACTGTACAACGGCTTTTGCTGTAAATTGCAACTGATTAAAAAAAATGAAAATCCTACTACAACAGCTGAAGTTAATTTGGGCTTACTCAGAATTATTTTAAATGATGGTACTTGTGTATTAACTATTATTTAACATGAGTTTGAAGGTGGTTAGTTAATTCTGAAAACAGCGACATCCGCAAATACAAGAGGGTTTCATTATTTATGCACCACATTATTTTTGTGTTTTATTTTTAGTTTTCCCCTCTATATAATTTCAGTCTGTTTCTCAATGAGATTATACAGATTATAGGTCACATTAAAGATGGAAAAGTTCTGAAAAGTTCTGAGTTTTTGTTCTGCTGGTACTGTCCATGGTTCTGTTTTTCAGTGTAAGTTTAGAGGTTTGACCTAAAGCATACAGTACTGTAACATTGTGAAGGATGAAGTAGGAGACAGGAGTGGATTCAAAACTGATGGTTTGTTAGTATTAGTAGTAGTATTAGTAGTAAAAAAAATGGAGAACTTGGACCCAGACTGTTTTCTGTAAATCTGATCTGTGACAACAAATTTTGAATTGATAGAATTGAAAAAAAAAAAAATGTTTATAATTATATCTTGAGGTCTACAACTCTATGAGGGGTTCTGAGGAGGCTATTATAATAAACAAGCCTATTATCTATTGAAAGTTTGTACTCACCCCCACTAAACTCATGGCCACTGTGGAACACTGATGGACATGTCAAGTCTGAACACAGCTGCATTACATTTTTGAATTTTGAATTAAAGGCTCAGCCATGCTTTAATGAGTCAGTCAACCAGTTAATTACTTCCAAAGGTCACTGTTTGGACTTTTGTCAAAACAGAAATAATTAAAAAAGGCCTCCTTTTATAAATTGGCTTTCACCTACCACAGCATGATGTACATGCTTTCCTTGCTCTCAAAAATAGGCCTCTCAAAAACAACAGCCTGTTTAGAGTTCATCATGGTTGTGATGTAACAACTATAGACAGGATTTCATTTGCTTATCCATTCAGACAACAGCAGTTTAGTTGTACCAAATCAAAATGGTTCATTTATGTATAACTACAATAAAGGTTTGTTCCCTTGCTACATGACTCACCTTCTCTTGAGATTCAACTCACAGGCATATATCCTGTCATTTTCCTTAAAAATGTGCTGGTATAATTCAGAATTAATTGTCTTCCTAGCTCAAATGCAGCAAAACAGGCCACAATGCTACGCTACCATCACCATGTTTCTCAGATGGGATGAGGTGTTTGTGCTGAAATGCAGTGTTTTCATTTCTCCAATTACAACCCTTCTTATGAAACCAAAAATATCTATTTTTATCTCATCCATCAACAAAACATTGTTCCAGTAAACTTCTGGTTGACCCATGTGATCTTTAGCAAACTGCAGATGGGCAGTAGTGTCCTTTTTGGAGAGCAGCAGCTTTCTCTTTACAACCCTGCCATGCACACCATTGTTGTTCAGTGTATTCCTGATGGTGGACCCATGAACTTTAACCGTAGTCAACATTAGAGAGGTCTTTACTTGCTTAGAAGTTATCATGAGTTTCTTTGTGACCTTGTGGACTATTACACACCTTGCTCTTGGTGTGTTCTTAATTGGTCAACCACTCCTGGGGATGAAAATAATGATCTTGATTGTTCTCCATTTGTAAATAATCTGTCTGACTTTCAACTCTTCTTTGAGGTCCTCATATCTCTTTTGTTTGGGCAGTGATACACCTCCACAGTCATGTTGTCAAGATCAGACTTTGTTAGATTCCTGGGCTTTAAAAAAAAACGGGGCACCTAGTTACACCTGATTGTGACTCCTTTGACTGACAACATCTAACTCAAATTTCACCTTCAAATTGTCTGCTCAACCTTCAAGTTTCACATATTTTTATATATACATATTTTTTCCAAACCTCTCCTCTTACAGTCCCACATTGTTTGTAGTTATTCTGCAATATCTTGTTGGGTTAAACAGTACTCAATATGTTAAATCAGATGTGTTTGTGATAAATTTAACAAAGCATAAATGGCCTGTTGCTTTATAATAGATATACTGTATATATATTTTTTTTCTTTTTTTCTTAAGACATGGTGTTTTAAAGGAACAACACAGATATTGCCAATACATGGTTTTAAATAGCCTGTAAAAACATATATAATTGAATACAATATAATTGAAATAAAAACATGCAAAATATCTTTAGAATTTGAGGGGAATTTCTAGAATTAGTAGAAGTTGGAAAATGAAATGAGAACATCTGGAGCATTAATAGGAATGAACTGAGAGAGAGTGAAGGTTGTCAGAAACAGTCGACCATCTAAATATTCTGCCAAATCTATTGTACTTTGTGAAGACTCTCAAAAGCAAATTGACTTGAAAGTCTTGTTTATTTACTTTGCTGTATTCTGTACGCAAATTGCCAAGCACATCTCAGGGACGCTTCAGAGCTTTTTACATACAAAGCTAGCACTTCTCTCTCTTCTATTTTCTCTTTCATTCTCTCTGTCTCCGCCATCTCATAGTGAAGTGTCCTCTCATGTGGAACAGAGCTTCATGGCTGTTTTTTTCTCTGTTCCCCAAGTAATTGGTGTCGCAAATAACAAGCATCAGTACAAACGTCAAATTATTATTATTTTTTTACTTAAAATTGTGTTCTGTTACTGAGTGAACAAAGTCAAATTGTAGAAATTATCTTGGTTTAAGAAGACATTAATTTCTTAAGTTTTAAAAATCTTGTGATATTTGTAAGGGGCGGTCCCCATTGTGTGGCCTTCCAGTGCTGTGGGCGGGCTCTTCTCATCTGATTTGCTGGTGCCAGTCATCAGCTGACATTGCCTCCATCTGTGACTGGAGTTTTACTGTTAATAGTCTGTCCCCTCTGTGCAGCTGTCTACCACTGGGGGTGGGTTTGTGCCAGTCATCAGCTGTTATTGTCTACAGCTGTAACTGCCTTATTTAAGGTTTTACATTGTGTGCATGGCACAGTCATTGGCTTTGCCTGTGCAGGTCAGTCTCAGCTTGTAACTGGTGATTTTTTGCTCCCAGGGTTCTTGCCATACCTTCAACAATTGTTTTGTACTGATTTATTTTGTTATTACTAACCCTGTAAAGCTGCTTTGTGACATCAGTTGTAAAAAGCACTTTATAAATAAATTTGATTTGATTACTTCCCACCAGCTTCCTCGAGTGGTGTGCACATTTTCTGTGGCTCAACCTTAGTGGTGTTGCACACATCCACTACCCATGGTGGCATTGTACAGTCATAGCCAAAAGTTTTGAGAATGACACAAACATCAATGTCCACAAAGTCTACTGCTTCAGTTTTTATAATGGCAATTTGCATATACTCCAGAATGTTATAAAGAGTGGTCAGCTTAACAGCAATTAATTGCAAAGTCAATATTTGCCTAGAAAATGAACTTTATCCCCCAAAACACATTTCAACTTCATTGCAGCCCTGCCTTAAAAGGATTAGCTAACATCATTTCAGTGATTGCTCCATTAACACAGGTGTGGGTGTTGATGAGGACAGGGCTGGAGATCAATCTGTCATGATTAAGTAAGAACACTTTAAAAGGAGGCTGGTGCTTGGCATCATTGTTTCTCTTCTGTTAACCATGGTTATCTCTAAAGAAACACATGCAGTCTTCATTGCACTGCACAAAAATGGCCTAACAGGGATGAGTATTGCAGCTAGAAAGATTGCACCTCAGTCAACAATCTATCGCATCATCAAGAACTTCAAGGAGAGAGGTTCCCTTGTTGCCAAAAAGGCTCCAGGGCGCCCAAGAAAGACCAGCAAGCACCAGGACCGTCTCTTAAAAGTGTTTCAGCTGCGGGATTGGGCTACCAGC
>BRDA01091509.1:0-17962 GCA_036984385.1 Crenuchus spilurus
TAGTGTCCCAACCTTTTTGGAATCCGGTTTGTGTATATATATATATATATATATATATATATATATATATATATATATATACTGTGTGTGTGTATATGTGTGTGTGTGTCAAACAATTGTCATACATACACACAAAGTATGTAAATATATATAGAGTCTCCACTGAAATTACATTATTTTAGTGAAGTTTACTGAGAATTTTCATGTAATAATAGTAGAACCAAAAATATATAACAAAATATAGAGTGGAGTACTATAATACACAATAACAATAACACAATAAATAACACAATAACCAAAAATTGCTGACTGTGAGTCTTGACAGTAAATAAATAAACCCTTGCAGAAAAAAATACAATTTCTTAATTTTTTTAAATTATTATACATTTACACAACACAGTGAACACATTGAAGAACACAGCCTTCTTTTGTTTTCTAAAGTTCTAAAACTAAATATATTTTATTATTATACATTTATATTTACACAACAGAGTGAACATGTGGCTTCGTTTTTGCTCTCCTTCTCTGGGGGATGGGGTCCTGGCAATCATTTACATACACAATAATAGTAACACAATACATAACACACTAACATATGAAAATATAATGATACACACACTGCACACTCTGTCCTTCTCTGAGCCTTCTCAAAGAAGGCTCTCCTCTGGGGGATGGGATCCTGGCAATCATTTACATCAGGGGTTCTCAACTGGTTTTAGCCCGGGACAATTAAGTTAAACAGGCTTCAGATTGAGCGGCTTGGATTTCTGCTGAATTTAATGCTCGACTTGTCTTCTTTTAATACAGCGTAACATTGTTTTTGGAAGGTAAAAAAAACTACAGGGGACCAAAACTGCCTTTTGAAAAAGTAAAAGCGTCATGTCCCATCCCACCCCAAAGTACGTCCATGCCTTCAGCTCATGAAGTCCTCTTTTTAAAAAGCTCTACCTACTTGGCTTTACATACATGTTTCGTTTGTAAATGTCGTATTACTTTGGATGTTTTCATGCCCAGCACTTCATTACAAATAACACACTGGGGTTTCTGTCCGTGTTTGTCCTCAATGAAAGGTAATCCACATTTCAAATGCTCCGGGTTATATTTGCGTTTTGCCTCTAAACATCATCACAAATTTAAAGAGAAGTGTAACGGGCAAACAAATAGTGGTTACCATGGCAACGGGTTTGCTGCGCGCGTCTTCAAGATAAATGACGAGTACATCAGATGCGCTTTTTTCATTTTTAATTGTTTTAAAATGTATTTATTTTATACAAACTGTCCACGACCCACTTTTGGGTCGTGACCCACCAGTTGAAAATCGCTAATTTACATAACACAAGTTGGCTGATAGCCCACAAGAGGGAGGGAGATTTTTCCAGAATTTCGTCAGGTTTTCACAAACTCAGATATTCTAGACTTCTAGGATTTTCTGAGCAAAACAAAACCGTTCTTCTCCCTCCTCCATTAGCAGCCTTTTGCCTGTAACCCTGTAACTCAGCTGCATGACTGTAACTAACAATGAAATGTGTTTCTCTGAAAATAGCACATTACATTTCAGTCATGGCGCTTTGCAGCCGAGGGGATTCATATGGGATGTTGTGGGGGGGGGGGGGGGGGGGAAATTTGACACAGACAGAATGGACAAGGCATGGCAATCAAAAACAGACTTAATTAAAAGACGTCTGCGGTGACATATGAACGTGATTAAAATGTAGCCTTATAATAAGAAAGGAGTGATTTAACAGCTCACACTGTTTAGTAGCTGATTAGGCTAATTATGTAAATTACAGCCATACGCTTAATGCTATAATAGTTGTCATGGAAACTCTGAAATAGGATCTTATAACTCTGGATCAAGTGTTTACGAACAGGCGTTTCCAGGTTTAAGTTAATAGTCAAGGCAGCCAGGATCTGAGAGTTTATATCAGGACTCTAACATAGTCAAACATCATGAAAAAGTTCATTTTTATTCATGATTTTAATTTTAAAAGCTAAATGTCATATTTATATTCATGACAAAGTGATGCATTTCAGTCTTTTTTCTGTTATAATGTTGACATCACTGTCTTTGAGTCAAGACCAGTTTGTATGACTTCTCTACTTAACAACTGGATCTGTGAGGCCAGTGTTGAGAGATGGGGGTTTAGACAGATTATGGTGTTATTTAGGTGACTATTGAGTTGTAGTCTTTGTTAGCAACATTAGCCTCATAGCTCAAGTTGTAAACTATAGAGGCAACATGTGAACTCCAAACATGCATTGACTGGCCAGTTACATCTGGGAAAAGTGGGAAAATATTTATAAGTTGAAGTTAGAGAGGTATAAAGCCCCCCACCAGCATTGTGGAACCGTGTTCTTTGGGCTTTTGGACCAAATCAAAGCTCAGCTTTCAGATCTCTTATTTTGGACAAATGACAAGAAAACCAGCTCAACTGAGAAGAAGAGTTGAAGGTAAAAGAGGAAGAGCAGCAGCAACAAGATGGATGGATACAGTCAGAGGAATCATGAAGGAGGCATTAAGAAACCTGAAGACCCAAACAGAAGAGGGAATGTTCTGGAGAAACACCATCAATATGGCCAGAATTGACTTGATGGTATCAACATTATTATTATTATTATTATTATTATTACTATTATTATTATTAATAATAATAATAATAATAATAATAATAATAATAATATCATCTTCAGCTCTAGGAGTTAACTCACTTCCACAGCATTGCTTTGTGTCTCTTTCTGTCACAAGAGCTCTATACTGAAATGATACAGAATAAGTGTGTTGTGCCATCTGTCTGATCCCAGCTGAAGCTGTGATGTTTTTATGGTGTGTGTGTGTGTGTGTGTGTGTGTGTGTCTGAGATAATTTCAAAGAGAAGTAGCACTACTGCTAATGTGTGAAATTGGATAGATTTAAGTTGCCACTGAAATGGGATTAAATGGTCGGGGTTGCACATGGAGAGAGTGTACATGTGTGAAAGAAGAGGATACGGTTATTATGATACTATACACACACACACACACACACAGACACACACACACATTTAAGAATCTTACAAACATAAGTCAAATACACAAATTCTTTTTAGCTGAGTGGATCTGCTCATATATATGTTTGCATATACATCTGTTTCTCTGAATTCTTTCTTCATACTGTTCTTCAACATTCAGGACCCACCCACAGAGCAGGTGGATCATTCTCAGTGACACAGACATGGTGGTGGTGTATTGGTGTGTGCTGCACTGGTGCCACATGGTGCCAACAGGTTCATGTTTAGGCCTATTCTTTTTGCAGTACTTCTCTACAGGGACTAGACAAGCTGTGTGCACATCTGTGTCAGCTTAAAGTAGCTGAATGCATTCATTAGAAAGGCTGTCCACAAACTTTTGGACATACACTGTGCATTCTGATTGGCTGCAAGTGCCTTAAAACATTGGTGCAATAGAACGGTGTAAAAGAAATAATGAGTGTCTTACCCGCTCTATTTCTCCATTGGATAAAATAAGAGAGAGAGAGACCCATTTTTATGGTCTCACCCTGAGGGCTCCACCATGCCCTGAGTACTTCAGCCTACTTTTCTGTCTTTTTCACCCCACACTCAGGCCAGGAGTCCTGCATTTCAAACCAGTCTGTTCTTGTCTTCTAATCTTTCTGTGCATAGTTGGTTTATACAGGGTGTCTCAAAAGTTAGGAAACACCCATATACCGTAAAACATCCAATTTTAGACACAAGCTGTGGTGGAAACCTGATAGGCCATGTCACCAACATGCTGGCCATCTTGGATGGAACTTCAATTGTACAGATATGAAGACAGATGTGACATCAAACTGGTAGAGAATTTCACCAGGAAACATGATAATATAATATTTAAGAACTTTATAATATATATAATTTATAATAATAAATAACTTTGTTCATTCTCATTCGCAAATAGTAGAAATTTGAGCATAGGGGCTACAGAATGTGTTTGATATGCTGTCCACCATGTTGCATTGTATCTCCCATTTTTCAATTGCATTGTATCTCCCAATTTTCACCAAAAACATCTGGCTGAATACCAGCAAGAGTCGTTAAGATGAACAACCTTCTGAGTAACCAATGGCCTTGTAAACATGAGCCCACATATAGAAATCAAAACGGCTTAAATCAAGAGAATGTGGTAGAAACCTGATAGGACCCCTATGACCAATCCACTGCACATCAAGTCTCTGACAATACCATCCATCACATCAGCTGTACAGAAGAAACATCATTATTGTAACGTGGTACTAGTGTTGGCGCAGTATGCAGCTGCTGGGCATCTCCATAAAGCTTGTCAGCAGATGGAAGCATGAAGTGCTATAAAATCTCTGGACTTGGTAAAACACAGCGGACCAACACAAGCACCTCAAACCTTCACAGACTGCAGAAACTGCACACTGGACTTCAGACACCTTGGATTCTGTGTCTCAAGACTCGAGGATCTTAATTTTCAAATGGAACGCAAAATTGGCGTAAATATGAATATAAAATATATGAAAAGTTGCCTTTTTGAATTCAATTATGAACAAAACTTTCTTGATGTATGGCTGCATTTATAACTGTAACACATGACTGTGTACAGGAAATGTGTTGAGAATGAATGCAAGGCTGGTAAATACTTCTTTGTTGATGCATTAATAGCCTATAAAGACATCTGGCACACATTTTCTTGCCTTATTATCAACAGGGGTAGTCATGACCACCCCACCAAAAGTAATGACCCACATAGCACATACTGACCAAGACTTGAATGAGGACTCAAATGTGCCCTACCAGGCTCTGTTTAACATTATACAAACAAATTTGGTCACGTTTCTGCAATCCACTTGCTCGTTGCTAATGCGGGTGAATTAAATTTGGTAATCTCTGGTGCAAATAATTCTCTTTTTTTCCAGCATGAGCCAATATTTGCATAAGAAGCTGAGGGGTTGTTGACACAGCGGGCGTGTGTAAATGAGACAGGGCTAATATTTTACATCAACATGCTGACAAAACTCCTCATGAACGCGGGTGCAAATTATCCCAGAATATTGTCACAGGGGCTCATAAAAGCAGTCAAGCGACACTCCAATGCTCTTTCTTTCCCACCAGCCTTTCTGCTAGTCATTATTTGAACTTCTTTTTTAGGGTGGGGAGGGGGGTCTGTAATTTGCATCCCTTGTTCAATTCAATTTCCAGTGCAGATATGCCACAGATAAATATGACAACGGTTCAGTTCCCCACAGAGCAGAAGGACGAGAAGAAGGGGGGAACAAAAAAATTAAATCACCCCAACGAAATAATTTCATTTTATATCTCTCCTCATGCAAATTGAGCTGATAAAACATTCATATTAAACAAGACACCTTTCAGGGGCCTGGCATGTACAGGACCTGGCTATTATTAAAGGAAACAATGTGATGACATAAAGACATAATCATTTTTAAGACTTGAAGATGGAGGTTACATCTCACCACACCGGCCAAAACTTGAGGTTTAATCAGAAACCTCAGACTAAATTTTTGGGCACCAACCAACCACACATGTCTAAATGTTTGCGGACACCCATTCTAATGAACACATTCAGTTGACACAGATGTACATACAGCTTGTCTAGTCCCTGTAGAGAAGTACTGCAAATACTAAATATGAGCCTGGCATGGGCTCCCAGCATTGTGGAACTGTGTTCTCTGCTCCATCCAATACTTTTGGGATGAGTTTGTGATGATCATCCAACATCCTAGGATAAACTCTTGATTTTGATAGAAACAATTAAGAAGTGGGTGTCCAAATACTTTTGTCCATATTATGTTTCTTGACATTGCCTTTGCACATGTGCTTGAGTTGCTAGTCTATAACATCCTGATGTAGATTCCACCCACTCGTTAGCCCTATTGGTTTTAACATAGATTCCTCACCCCTGTGTTGTAAAGCAGAACTTGTTGACTTCATTGATAGCACTGAAGGAACTGAGAAACCTAATGAGTCAGTCAATGAAGACAGTCAATTTCTTTAAAGCATTTAAGCTCAGCTAATTATGCTGTACAGCAGGGATGTCAAACTCAGGTCCTAGGAGACCACAGCTCTGCAGAGATTAGTGTGTTCATGCTTCTAAAGCACCAAACTCAACTCGTGAAGTCCTTGGTAATGAGCTGATGAGCTGAATCAGGTGAGTTTAATGAGGTCGAGAGTTAAACTCTGCTGTGTTGTGGGCCTCACGTTCATGCAGTAGAGTTTTGGCCTATTTTCAGGTTACATACTTGATTTAATCAATAAACATCTGCCCCCATTAATTTCCCAAGAGGTGTTTTACATGACTTCTTAGAATTAAATAGGTTGTTTATTTTGTTACTGTGTCTTTTAGACCAATATATGCAAATTACCTCTATTCTGACTGGCCTTCACTGGAATGGCAGTGCAGGCTGAAACACTCCTTATAAAGTCTGCTTGAATGGGCGGGGCTAAACTGCTGTAGGCAGATGTTTGTAAGTGTAGTTTTCGTAAAATAAAAATTCTAAACAGCTTATATTTGAAACTATGTACAGTACATCTGCAACATCAACTTCTTTTGATAAAATTAAGTGTGAAAATTATACATTTTGTAACACTACATCTAGCTATCCAGATATCGTGAACTCTCCCTGGATATCTGCTGTTTTATAACAGGGGAAAAAAAAAACACTGAGGATGTACGAATTACAGCTTTAAACATTACTAGAGAGAAAAATGCAGTTCACTGCACGTCATACTGCAGATGAGTGCTTGGAAAAAAGTATCAGTGACTGGTAGAGTCTGACCTGTGCAGTGCTTATGTAACCCTGCCACAGCTGGGTACAATAACAACTGATGATCAGCAATAGCAAATAAAGAGAAATGAGATCGCCTCTAGTAGTAGAAAGTAACTTTCATTTATAAAGCACTCTAAAAAGAGAAAGCCAGATAGAAAGGGTTGGCATTTACAGATATGAGCCAGTCACATCTGCAAGCAATAACAGCTAATGACTGGCCAGAAAGCTGCACAGCAGTTTTCTACATGACTGTTTTTTCCTGAAATAAGCCATTTCACATTTACACAATTTTCTACACAGAATATTAGACAAAGAAAAAACAAAACAGTATTGTTTTAGAAAATAGCCTTAAAATATTATTTGCTTATGTGCTATCATGTGGTGCAGCCATGGCCTGGTGGTTAGGGATCTGGTCTTGTGACCAGAAGGCTGCTGGTTCAATCCCCAAAAAGGTCATGACTGAAGTGCCCTTGAGCAAGACACCTAACACACAATTGTAAGTTGCTCTGGATAAGAGCATCTGCTAAATACCTCAAATATAAATGTATTATATGCAGGGACGGACTTAACCAAAACATAAACCACGCAATTGCTTGGGGCCCCAGAGATCAGGGGGCCCCCTGCTGGCCTAAAGAGGTTGGCAAAAAATAATAAAGTTTTGGTTTTCTGCAGACTTTTCCATCTTTTGCTGCATGTGACGTGGAGGTGTGGGAATAAAGGCAAACGACAAGGTAGACTTCACTGTAACTCTTTAGTTGGTACTTCAGTCAATATTGCAATGCTGCAGACTGTCTAGCTCCAGCACCAGAACTATATATAGAGTTCAATGCTGGGACTGTGTCTGTGGGACAGAGTCTAATACAATAACTACTCTGCAAATGCATAAGCGTGCGTATATAAACAGGATGCTGAACTGTGATTGGCTGAGCTGAACGTCACTCTGAATATCACCATTACAGTATTAAAACATTAACATTTGAATGTGTCTGTGTGTGTGTGTCTGTCAGTCTGTGATAAGCCATCTATTTGCATGCCTCCAAGTGTAACTATTGTCAAAATAATTAAGAATTTCTGCTATTTTTACTAAAAAATGAGGTATAATTTTGTTAATTAGGTCTATTGACCATCAAGTGTAAAATTGACGGTAATGAATTGGAATGAAGTTGAAGCACAGAATTGGGTGATAATTTTATGATACATGCGTTTGACAGTTTATTAATATTTAATCATTTATTAGGATTTTGTTAATGATTAATATGAATTTTATTATTTTATTATTAACAATGACTAATAATAATAAATATTAACTAGTAATAAAATATTATGAATGTTAATAAAATACTATTAATAATAATGTTTAAGTAAAGTATTAATATTTATGAATAATAATTTATGTTCAAGCCTGCACCGCACCATACCCATAACTATAAAAAGGAATTTGTTTGATCACGGGCCCCAGACATAACATTGCTTGGGGCCCCAGAAATCTGCCCCTGATTATATGCTTATACTGTATTGAAATTTTTCTGAATTAACTTACACAATAAATATGATAATGTTATTTTTAATGCAATTTAAATTATAATATCATGGAAAAGTTCATTTGTGTTCATAATTTAACTCAAAAAGGTAAACTGTCATATATGTTCATCACATAAAGTGATACATTTCAAGTCTTTTTTGTTTTAATATTGATACTGTTTGTACAGTAAATTTCCCATCTCCAGAGATGGTGAGATTATGAATTTCTAATTATCAAGAGCTATAAGTCATACTGATCAACATTAAAACAAACAAAAGACTTGAAATGTGTAATTTTATTTATAATTAAAACAGAATATATGACAGTTTACCTTTTTGAATTACTTAAAAGTACACAATTATTCTGCTTCTTTGCTGTTTAGATTAGCTTTTAATTTCATTTATTGCTCTTTTTGTGTTAATGAAAAGTGAAGCTGCAAGAGAAAATGTTTATAAAGCAACAACAACAAAACCACAAACAATTAAACATTAACAAGAAAGAAAGGACACAGCACAGGCAATGTGACTGTGCAGAGATTTTGCCCATTTTAAATCCAGGCAGCACACTTTGAAATTATGTTAATAATTCATAAGCAACACCGGCGGACATAAAAATAAACATCAGCTCAGTTAAAAATTTATCAGTAGCACAGATCATGTATTCAAATCCTAAAAACATTGATTATGACATTTTTTGGTAGCTTGCATTGAGTAATTCATCAGGAAATTAAAAATCATTCATATTTGCAGCAACTAGTACACTACATGTCCAAAAGTTTGTGGACACCCCTTCTTATTAATTCAGCTACTTTAAGTTGATACAGACATACAAATGCAAACACACAGCTTATCTAGTCCCTGTAGAGAAGTAGTGCCAGGGCACCATGCCCTAATGCCAGCCGTGGGCTAGAGGGGTTCCTCAAGAACTGTGGAACTGTGTTCTATGCTCCATCTAGTACTTTCAGGATGAGTTGGTGAAGTTGGGAATGAGGTTGTGGTGCTGATCATCCAACATCCTGACCTCACTTATGCTCTTCATGATTAAAGATTTAAGAGATTCTAATTGTCTTTTCAGTTACAGTATATACAGTACAGTGCATAATGAAATGAAACAACGTTCTTCCAGGACCAGGTGCAACACAGAACATAAGGCATGGACAACATACAATAAACAAGCAGTCGTACAGGACCTAAACTATAGTACAAGTCCTCTGACTAGACTAAGACAGTTTACAGGACAGGACAAATGTTATGATGGCACATAGTACTGAATGATTGACTAGTGCAGGGGTGGCCAATTAAACCTGCTAATTGCCTGCTAATTGCCTGCTGAGTTGAATCAGGTGTGTTTGATCAGGGAGATCACCAAACTGGGCAGGAATGCGGCTCTCAAGGACTGGGGTTGGCCACCCCTGGACTAGTGGGAAGCAAGTTTACAAGCTACAATGTTCGCGTAATTGTGCAATGTGCAAATGTGCAGACTGTGCATATGTGCAAATATTGCAGTGTGCAAATGTACATATATTGCATACAGTGGGACAGTATACAGCGATGTGCAAATCTGCAGTGGTATTAGTCCTTGAGAGTCAATCTGTTTGACAGCTTAAGGGATGAAACTTTTGGACAGTCTAGCAGTGAGCGTCTGAATGCTGCGGTACCTTCTACCAGAAGGCAGCGGGGCGGGAGGTGAAGAGACCGTGTGATGGATGCGATGGGTCTTTCACGATGTTGAGAGCTTTCCAGATGCAGTGCTTGTTGTTAATGTCATGAGAGATGGGAGGGAGACGCCAATGATCTTCTCAAACATCCTCACTATATGCTGGAGAGTCTTGCAGTCAGATGCAGTGCAATTCCCAAACCAGACAGTAATGCAGGTGCTCAGGATGGATTTTATGGTGCCTGGTGCTGGTGTTGAAGGACCAGGTGAAGTTCCCAATCTCTAGGAATTTGGTGCTTCTGACAATCACCGTGGAAGAACCGTCAATGTTAAGTGGAGAGTGGTCCTCTCTGTGTTCTACCAAAGTCAACAAACATCTCTTTAGTTTTATCAACATTCAGAGGCAGGTTATTGACTTTGCACCAGCCTGTTAATTGTTTCACCTTCTCTCTTTAAGCAGACTCATTGTTCACACTGATGAGACCCACCACAGTCATGTCATCTGCAAACTTGATGATGTGATTGGAGATGTGTGTTGCTGCACAATCATGAGTCAGTAGGGTAAACAGCACTAGTCTGAGGGGCTCCAGTGCTAAGTGTGGTGGTGCTGGAGGTGTTTTTACTGATCTGGACAGACTGCGGTCTCCCAGTCAGGAAGTCCAGGATATATCTGCAGAGAGAGGTGTTCAGACCCAGGGAGCTCAGCTTACTGATCAGGTGCTGAGGGATGATAGTGATGAATGCCGAGATGAAGTCAATGAACAGCATCCTAACATCCTTCTTGTCCAGGTGAGTGAGTGCAATGTGATTGGGGGTGGCTACGGAATTGTCCTTAGAGTGGTTGGGATGATATGCAAACTGCAGTTGTGGACGAGTGTAATCAAATCCTCACAGAATTTAGTAGGAATGCTTCCCTGAACAGAAGAATAAACTCTGGTAGTAGCCTTAATTTCAGAAGAAACAATGAACCAAAGTCAGGTGTCCCAATACTTATGTCCAAATAGTGTACACTGTACCACAGATGAATCAAGGAATAACGGTGTCTAGAATATGCTAGAGAATTCAAACATGACACTTTTCTCAAAGCTCTTCAGTCCTCCGGAGATGTGTTTTTATACTCATTCACCAGTGTGTGTGTGTGTGTGTGTGTGTGTGTGTGTGTGTGTGTGTGTGTGTGTGTGTGTGTGTGTGTGTGTGTGTCAGTTTTTTATATGAGATGTACTCACAGATCAAAGTGTGGATGTGTGTGGCGTTCCTGTCTCTCTGTCATGCGTGGTGAGACTGATGGAGTGTAGAGTGTGTGCTCCCAGACACACACACTGTCATTTCACTGTCACTGAAGCAGAGGGAGAGAGGGAGAGAGAGAGAGAGAGAGGGAGACAGAGAGAGACAGAGAGAGAGAGACAGAGAGAGAGAGACAGAGAGAGAGAGAGAGAGAGAGAGAGACAGAGAGAGAGAGAGAGAGACAGAGAGAGAGGAGTTGACTACCATCATTGACAGTCACTGAAATTTGCAGGTTATACATTCAATTAAACTTGCTTTTCATCCGAAGTGCTGACATCAGTGTTAACATCAGAACCAGCCTGTATCCTCAGTGTGTGTGGAAGCCAACTCGTTCACTCGTGCTATACACATAGGAATTTGACTTCAGCTTTTATGCCACTTATGTAAACACAAACATACAAATATTTTATATTCATGACATGTAAAATGATAGTTTAATGTTGGATCAGTTTGGCGTATAGCTCAGGGAAATCAGAAATCCACGATATTTCATTTGGACTTTGAGTAAATTATATTCAAACAGTATAAATACTGTGACTCTCTCAGAGCTACAACTGCTACATTGCTAATATCAACACTCCTGAACCAGAGACAACATCAGAAGTGTCTTAACTGGACTAAGGAGAACCAGAACTGGTCCAAAGTCCTCTTTTCATTTGTAAATCTGTTTTTACATTTTGTGAGGTACACAATCCATGTCCAGCGTGCAGTTTCTGCAGACTGTGAAGGGTTAAGGTGCTGGTGTTGGCCCAAAGTCAACACAGCCCAGATTTTAGAGCTGACAAGGTTTATGGAGATGCCCAGCAGCTGCCCATATTGCCAACTATTTTAACCTGCTGATCCAGTGTTTCTTGTTTATTACTGGCTTTAATAGAGTTTGTCTTCCTGTACTCTTCTGGATGGATTTTATACTAGATGTTGCAACATTTCTATGATTATTTGATTGCATTCAACCGTGGGAGCTTTAGTAAGATCAGGCACTGATGCTCTGGACAAAAGTACTGGATGGAGCACACAGCTCCACAGCTCCACAGCTCAATGCTCCATTGATTAAAAAAAACATTTTTACATTTAATTTGTAAATTAGCTCTTAGAGTCTGGAGGAAGAGTGGAGAAACACAGAATCCAAGGTATCCTGACATCATTACATCTCCAGTGACCTTCCACTGTAGAAATACTGACTACCGTGAGTGATCTTCCATCCCTACAAGCTCTACAGGGATTTAATCATCTGCACATGTACAAATTACAATTATGCTCATGTTCCAGGTACAAGCATCCATACACATGAATCAAAGGCCTGCTTGGAGCATCCTGCCTGCACTGTTTTTTCATCTGAAGACCCTCCACAAGCCTCCATCTTTTTATTCACCCTCTCCTGTCAGGCAGACGAGACGGGTTGCCGTCCTCCGGGTAGCCGGAAAGCAATGGCATTCATCTCTCTGTTCTTTAGCTTGGAAGAATAAAACACCCAAGGTTATACAAGGCACTCTCCCTCTCTCTCTCCCTCTCTCTATCTCCCCATGCCTGATGTGCGCATAAACACTCTCTCATCTGTGGATACACACACTTCAAACATCGTTTGATATTTCCAGACTCTCGCTCTCATGCATAAAGAGCGCTCAGATGATGGAGATGTCTTACGCCGTTGTATGTACGAGAACGGGGTTATTTGACAGAACGGAAGCTGCCGAGAGCATTTACTCTGAGTGTAGAATGACATGTGGGGAAAACTCAACAATGGCCAAACATGAATGATTAAAGAACTGAGGGGGAAAAAATGGAAATACAAGTGCATGTCAATGGCAGACACCTGAGGAGACACACGCAATGACCTGCAAGATGTTCCCAATCAGAGGACACAGCACACTCTGCCTTTATGGGTATGAAACTATGGTTCACCTAGTCACTGAACTACAGTCAGGCAGAATGGAGAAAAAATCATTATTCGTAATTTCATTCAAAATTTATGTTCATTACACATAAAGTGATATATTTCAAGTCTTTTTGTATTGTAATCTTTATCAGTTTGGCTTATATCCAGTGGCAGTTTCTGATATGGGTGATATGGGCAGCTGCCTCGGGCGGCATCTCATCAAGGACGACACAAGCACCCGGCACCAACCCCCTCCGCCCCTCAAAAAATTTAATACATTATTTCATATAGCCTGTCTAGCCTACATACTGGTTTCCTATTGCCCACTTGCAGGGCACCAAACAGACTAGGACCGCCCCTGTTTAGAACTCATGAAAACAAGTAATTAATACAATAAGTGATTGTGAGTTTGAGTAAATGACTTTAAACAGTATAAACACTGTGTATCTCTCTGAGGTACAACTGCCACATTCCTAATATCAACACTCCTGAACCAGAGACAACATCTTACCTGGACTATGGAGAACCAGAACTGGTCCAAAGCAGTTTCTGCAGTCTGTGACAAATTGAGGTGCTGTTGTTGATCCATCATTTCAGATGTCGATTTTCTTTTTAGCAGTAGGCTCACCTTCTCTACAAATAAAAATAAAGAAAATCAAGGAAAGGCTGGACAATCAAGCACAGTAATATGCTGGTCAGTAGTAGTGTTGGCACTGATGGAAGCTGCTGGGCATGTCCATAAAGCTTCAGCAGATGGAAGCATGAAATGCTCTAAAATCTCAGCCCTGGTGACTTTGGACTTGGTGGACTTACACAGGCACCTCAAACCATCACAGACTGCAGAAACTGCACACTGGACTTCAAACACCTTGGATTGTTTGTCTCTCAGACTCTCAGAGCTGATTCACTAATGAAAAAAGGACTTTGGACCAGTTCTTGTTTTCCAGGTAAGACATTGTGTCTGGTTCAGGAGTTTCGATATTAGGATTGTGACAGGGTATTCTTATTTTTATGTAAAACTGTAGCTAATGAAAGCTCAGTAAAAGCAGTGATTTCATTCTGTCCGCTTTATTGAATGACCCTGAGGGACGAGCATGTCCATGTGAGTCTATGCTGATAGAGTGATGGAGTTTAGTGGATGCCCTGGTTGTGTAAACTTGATTCAGATTTTATGGGCTCCAATGAAAAACTCCCATCAGTCCGGTAAACAACACACTAACGCCCAACATGCCAAGACTATTATTTTTTTCTCTCCACTGTTTCCATAGCAACACCTATTTTCCGGTCCCATCGTTAATGAAAAGGTAATGAGAGGAGCGTAGCATCCCCAACTTCATTAGCCCGACCAGCCCGAGGATGGGCAATATCCAGGGTACGCTCATTTTACGGCAAGGAGCGAGACGCCGGAATTGGAGGAATATGTATAATAAAACACAATAAAAACAAATGAGGCTAAATATGGACGTGCTTCTCTGAATTGTACCTCACATGGTTGGTCACCTATATGATCTCCTCCTTCATTTGGATGGAGAGAATTCACCTCATCATGCGTTCGTCTCTCTTTCACAGCTTCCAGAGAAAGGGTCAATGAATTTGATGACCTAATTGAAGTTCACACAAGCAGGACTGTCCTCGCCGTCTCGCTCTCAGTCCAAGAGGTAATGAATGCAGCCTCCGGAAGTGAGTTAGTGCAACGTACAAAAAAAAAAACAAGGCTTCATTAGCAAGCGAAATGTGACATTTTTCTCTTTGAGCGAAGGCCAGATGCTCAGGAAAGCCTTGTCGAGGGCGAGGCAGCTAGTCGGAGTGCTCTCCACCAGACGGAGGAAAGGAAAAAGGTGGAGAGCATGCGGAGAGGGCCAGATGTTTCGTTTGAAAGCAGTCTCATTTGAAATGCAGACTCTTGTGCTGTAGTGAACACAGGAGCAGTATTGTGTAAATGAATTTTAAACATGCTCAGCTCCACTTTTGGACACAGGGATGCATATATCACTGTTTAGACCATGGATGGCAATCTCCAGTCCTGCAGGACTGCAGTCCAGCAGTTTGTGATCTCTCTGCTCTGATGCTTCAATTAAACCTGTTGAGCTGAATCAGGAAGATCACCAAACTGTGCAGGAATCCAGCCCTGCAGGACTGCAGTTTGACACCCCTGGTTTACACAGTTCCCTGTCACCTCAACAGTTATCCATGTGGAACTGAGCATCACCAAACAATTAGTGAAAGTGCACCAACATGCTTGAATGCAGAAGTGTCTGACCTCCGCTTTTAACCCACCTGTGAAGTACACAAACACTGAAGAAGCCGGGCCTGATGGTGAAGAACTCATTCTTGTGACTGAAAGGTTGCCAATTTGATCCCTTGGCAGGCACCTAGCGCCCAAATGCTCTCTGGGTGCCGTAGGTAGAGGCCTAAAGTGATCACTAGTGTGCATATGTGTTTCACTGCACAAACAGGTTAAACCCAGAGGTCATATTCCTCCTACTTTCACATTCACTAGTGAACACACTCACTAGGGGTCGTGAGCAAATTCAGTCAATCTGACAGCTAGTGCCTAGCTCACATCTTTTATCTCATTTAATTCTGCCTTCAGAGGATGACAAGTCCATGCACCTTCACCTTGTTCATAGTGAAAACTATGGTTTACATTCATTAGACGATGGTGATCTTTGTGCATCTTGTCACTTTGCTCCTGGCAACCAGAGGAGGACATGTTCCCCCTCACAAGTCTTTCCTTGCCACTGTTGCATCCAACTTGCTCATGTCATGCCTTTGTTATTGTTTACTTCTCCTATTCTCTTCACTGTAAAGCTGCTTTGAGACTGGTTGTAACAAGCACTAGACACCTGCATTTTGATTGATGAGCATGTAGAATCAGAGCTTTCAGTGTGTGAACATGTTTTCTATCACTGCATAAAAGATGCGCAATGCCAGAACCGAGTTTGCAGAGCTCATCAAAGAGGCATATCAATCAGCTGGAGTTCTCCACTGCTCCGCTTGCACTTCTGGCCAATATTTTGGCTTTGCTATGAGCTAATAAGGTCAGACAACATTGACTTGTATTTTCACATCATTCACTCACGGTGCCACAAGATCAATGGCCTCCTTTACCCTCGTATGCAGCATGTTGACAGGGAGACTTCCCCGCTTGCAGATTATTATTGAGTACAGCAGCGTGCTGAAGGTTTCATTGATGGATGTCAGTGTGGTTTCCTCTCATACAGTGACGTCAGATTTACTCAGAGAAGGGTTGAGTGCATTTTTCTGAAAATACTAACATGTGGGACACATTGTGCTGGAGATCACAGTGTTCATCTCCCTCAGCAGCAGCATCAACATCACTCAATTATGTCAGTTGACTTTTGTTTTGATAGGCTTGTCCTTTTACATAGTAACACATTACTTTTCAGGAAATATTCGTTTTATTACATGTTCAACAGATTTACTTTGTTGTCTTATTATATTATATTATGTTATATTATATTATATTATATTATATGCTTATGTGTAGTGTATATAATACTAGAGAGACACCAAAGGCTGGAAACACATTCCTTGTGTGCATACATACATACATACACATTATACTTATATAGCGCCTTTCTAGACAACCAAGGACGCTTTACAATCAACACACTCCATATACACACACTCCGGTGAGAAGCGGCAGCCAGTCGCGCACAGCGTACTCTCAACCGGAAGCGACCGTCCACCTGGAGGACTGCATCGAGCACTAGGGGATCACACAGAACAGAGTGCCAACCATATCTGGGCATACATACATACATTCATTCATACACACCAGGGTAATTTTTAGAGTATCCAATCCACCTGATCTCCATGTTTTTGGACTTTGGGAGGAAACTGGAGACCCCGGAGGAAACCCACGCAGACACGGGGAGAACATGGAAACTCCGCTCAGATGCAGATTCGAACCCAAGACCTCAGCGCTGAGAGGCGAACGTGCTAACCACTAAACCACCGTGCCGCCCAAACATGCATCAACATACTTGGCCAATAAGTCTAATTCAGACCTAGGAGCTGCTTTAAAATGTAACTTTTTGAACATTGTGTGCTCAGAGCAATGCAGCATGTATAAACTCCAGCCATCCAACACAAAATAAATGGCAGTGTTGACTTTGCACTTGGTGGAACAACACCTGCAGATGACATGGCACCTCAAACCATCACAGACTGCAGAAACTGCACTCTGGACTTCAGACACCTTGGATTCTGTGTCTCTCCACTCTTCCTCCAGAGTCATAAGTTAGAAAATTCTACAATTTGGGAGCTATTGAGGTAAATGACTTTACACATAGCATTTCATTTAAAGCTGCAGTAGGGCCTAAAATGATCAGTCATACAGAAATGTGAAGCTCAGGCGACGGAGAGATGAAATGGTCTGTTTCATAGGTGAGACCTGCATTCTGTAAATACTTTAACCTATTGAGGGTTGTGAAAGGAAGGACAGAGAGAAGAACATCATTCTCTCACCTCTAACAAAGGCATGAATGTTTCTATCTCTGCTACACTAAGGCATAGCTGGAGGCAGGCAATGTTACAGAGATGGAAAAACGCTTTCATAAACGTAGATCTGTAGAAAAGGTCAAAGCAAGCATGGAATAAAAGATTACTCCAATGTTGTGAACAGTAGCAGAAAATATTACTAGGGGATCTCTTTACATATAACTAAACCAGCAGCCAGCATGTAGTCGTACATACAAAAAACTATAATACTGTGGAAAATCATTTTTCTTTTTAATTCTGAAATGAAAACTGTATTATTTTATATTTCTTACACATACAGTGACAAATTTCAGTCTTTTTGTTTAAATGT
>BRDA01091537.1:1201-16131 GCA_036984385.1 Crenuchus spilurus
AGAGAGACTCCTCCTCCGTGATCGGGAGGTACATCGGCGGGATGATGTACGGGCGAACTAGGCTATGGTAGTCTGGATGATGATTGATAACGTGGGTGCAATAGTTAGTAGTAGGTCTGATGGTATCGGATCAAGCGGGCATGTAGTAGGGCGGCTACATGGAGGGCTAGTGCCTCCTCCTCAGAGAGAGAGGAGTAAATGAAGAGAATGTGATTCTCTTGGTCGAAATAGATTGAGTAACAGAGGCAGTAGGTGGGTCAGTGAACTGGCTACTGATGGCCGTCACTTTCCCGGTGAAAAACGAGGCAAAGATTTCAGCTGTGAGGCAGGTAGGTAGAGGAGCAGCTGGAGGGTTCAGCAGAGATCTGAATGCTGTGAATAATTTCCGACAGTCTGTCAGAGAACTGATCTTATTGTGATAGAAGTCAGTTTTGGCAGTTGTGAGGCAGTCTGAGAATGAAGCCAAGAGTAACTGGTAGTTTGATAGGTCTGACATGATACGCTTTTTTTGCCATTTCCTTTCGGCAGCCCGGAGTTTTAAGCGTAACCCCCTGAGGGATTCATTTTTAAGCCATGGCTGTGGCTCGCTACTGCGGATAGTTTGTGATGTCATTGGACAGAATCTGTCCAGACAAGAGCTCAGCGTGGAGTAGAGCGTGTTTGTGGCAGTGTTTACGCTGAGAGTGGCGAATGAGCCCAGTGTAGGCGTAGTATTGGCGACCAGCGATGAGTATTGCTCTACACTAAGGTCTTTGAAATTGCTGATCTGAACAACCAATGACATAAAGAAAATGATGAAAATTATAAGGGGTGCCCAAACTTTTTCATACCACTGTATGTTCTACACAATCTTAAAATAAAGTTACTGGAATGGCTTTTGGAGCAATATTATAGAATTTTCCAAAATTCAGTTGGTGAAAGGCAAATTTTTTAAGCAAATGCATGTGCCATGAGGTGTAAAAAAATGTAATTCATTTTGAACAAGAATTCTTAGGCATACAAAAGACAGAAATAAGTATGCCATGTCTCACAGGTACTGTCATATTAAAGGATGCTCTTGTTTTTCCAAGTAGTTTGTAGTGTTTCTCAGAGCTAGTGTGGGTGTAGAAAGCCAGTGATGAAATCAGTCGTAATTCATTGATGGTGACCTTTTCCAAACTTCCTCCCATTAAAGTGACTGTTTATGCTTTAAGCATTTAGGCTGTTTAAACTATGCCTTTAAGACTGATATATGTAAATTGCCTCATGAATATAATGAATGAATGTAAAGTTTGGTGTATGTTTTGTGTAACTTGACGTTGCAGTATGCATTACACAAGTGCAATTTACACAGTCATATCAGAATATTATGATCAACACCTTGCTGCATGTGACAGATGCCATGTGACCGGAATTTCTGCACATACAAATAAGTGAGCACACCAGTCAGTTGTAGCAAGAGTTTAAAACTATCATCATGGGTAAAACACACAATCTGACTGTTGTCCAAAAAAAGTATTATAATAGGGAAACTGCTAACTTTGTAGGATGTTCTAGAGCTGCCATAGTGTAGATGTGCTGTCAGAGGGGAACAAAGACTCCAGAGAGTGGTAGTGAACAATCAACATGCCACAGTGGACCAGTAAACCTCTATAATAAACACAGGAGCAATTAGGAAAGTGTCAGGGGAATTATCCAATAGTGTTTTCCAAGTTGAGGGTGATTATTCCCACCCTTGGTTAAGTAGATGGTCTTAATATTTTTATGTGTAGATTCCGGTATGTTTTAATAAACCAAAATTGCTTGTAAGTCACAGCATGGCAATCAAGTCTAAAAGCAGTTCACAATAGGGCTGTGATTCAGTATATTGCAATATAAAATATTGCAATTCTGTAAGCTGTCACGGGACCCATTGTGAGTTGGAGGGCGGAGATGAGCACCCGCACCCTTTTAAAGGGAAAACCTTGATACCAAGCTTCCGGGTTGGCCTCAAAATGCAGAGAGGGGGTGGTAGACTTAAAAATAACTACAAAACAACCCTGGAAATGGAGAAATATGAAGCTCAAAAAATAAACTCACCTCAATGGTGCTTAGACAGAGGCTCCACCTATTGCCAACATATGCTACCACCTGGGGTGGGTCTGAAAAGATATACATGCTCTACAGGTAGAGTTGCACCCAATGGAAGCCTCTGCGCCACTGGAGGAGAGCTGCAGGAATTAAGACTCCCTGCCAGAATCCTGCATCGGCAATAGGAAGGCTACTGCAGCCACTTTTTGGAATGAGCAGGGAGGATGCACCGCCAAACTGCACCACTCTAATAAACAATGACCGTAGTCACAAACGGCTCATGGGTTTAACGCTGAGGCATCCTCTCCAGGCCCATGTGTAATCCCATAAATCCCTACAAAATAATAACAAAATAACATCTCTGCCTCCATAGTTGAATGAAAGGCAGATACTGAGATAAGAAGAATTGGAGGGACAAAAGTTAGAGTAAGCAACCCATACAAAAACCTGGTCTGCAGCAAGGAAATTGATGGGGATGCAATAAATGAAAATAAACCAATGGCTTTGCGCCAAACTGAGGCACTGGAGCGCTTATAACAACCAGCTAAGCAGCTGTAAGCAATGAGCTGACGCTGGCTCTAACCAATAAGGGGACAGAGGCTGGCCTCCAGCACCCAATCACTGCACTGGAGGGAGAAGGTCTAAGCAGGTCCACTCACTGCTCAGCAGGGGCTGTGCCCAGGAAGTGGAACTACTGCTCAGTGAGAAGGGCAGTCCCTAGCAGGTGGACGTGCCACACAGCAAGGAGGGAAATCCCCTATACTGGTCCAAACACTGCTCCACAGGGGCGGTCCACTGCTGGTAATTTTGCCCCAGCTATGGGGCAAACCCTTACATAAGCAGTGTGATGTTAATTTTAGGAACACACAGCATGAAACACATGCTACCATATGTATAAAATCTGATTGAGTTTACTTTTTATGCAATCAGAACAATGAGATCTGCATGAACATTTATTGTAGTCCCTGTAACATCCATCACAGCACTATGATAGATTACAACACTGCTATCTAGTAGCTGCCACCCATATTTGTAGGTGACCTATTAATTAAAAACAAATACTGATTTTGTGCATGGATACAATATCACAAAACATTGCAATATTCAAGTGTATCAATATTCTTCACCCTTATTCACTGAAACAATTAGTATAACTTCAGAGTGAATTAGTGGGGCTAATCCTATATAGACTGAAAAGGTGGAAATAAGTAAAAAGTATTTTGAGGCAGCACTGCCTGTATTTGCAGTGTACTTTTAAGAAATCGAGGAAGATTTCTATCTCCAAAGTATGTAATCTAAACCTCCACAACATCCATCTATTCAAATATATTCATATTCATATCAGTATGCACATTAAAGCAGTTACTGCTTTAAGCCAAACTGTTTAAAATTACAAACCCTGCTGATGTCTAGCTTGTTGTAAGGCTTCTGTGAACCACATGGACTGAAATAATTTTTTATAACTTCTGTGTGAATTGGAGGGGCTACCCCAGTTCTAAAACTAAAGAAGGAAAATAGTATTACTTCCATTCGATTCAGTGTAGATAACAGTTTCAACAGTGCAGAAGAGGAACTGTAAATGTGCCTTTGGCCCCAGGCATGCTGAGAGAAGATTAATGGTGTAAAGGAGAAAAAGGTTGATGGTAAAGTTCAGTCAGTTTAAGAATACTGTTTGTTTAAAAAAAAAAATTAAGAGCTAAATGATTTTTCAGGTTGCATTAGGAGCATGTCTTTTCACTTTTGATTAATTAATCTTTCACTGTTTATGCAGGAAAAAATCCTGTAAAATGAATCTTTCTCATTTAATGCAATTTAAATGTTGTAACCTTTGTGGAAAAAAAATCAGTAGAACAATTTTTAAAATGAACTTACTTAATAATATAAATGATGACATTGAGGAAACCTTACCCTGCAGGCATGATCATGTAAAAACATTTTAGATGTTTTTTCAATGCTGTCATAACACTGAGGTAAAGTGCCTGCTGGGATAATTTACACTACACATTTTTCATCCTGATTTCTTTTCAGTTATTTGTACGCACTGATTTCTGGTTTCAGTTATCTATACTAAAAAGCCTTGAGTGTAGTGCACTAGTGCATTTCCAAAAATTTTAATATTGTAAAAAAGTTCATTTGTGTTCATAACTTAATTTCAAGCCTTTTTATGATGATACTGTTTGAATATTGATTTACTCAAACTCAAAATGTGTAAAAGTGTAATGAATATAAAATACAACAGTTTATATTTTTGAACAACAATATTTTTTTTCATGTCTTTCTAATTATTTGATGTGGCACCATGTATATATATAGGTTATTTAGGGAACCAAAAGTGATCCTTCTTTGGCCTTGTAATTAATATAATAAATTTTCTCTCTTGAAATGGGAGATCATTAGTGCATTGTAGTCTACTGTGCCTACACATTTAACAATCTACAGCATTTTTTGTAGACACTGACCAGCAACATCATTAAAACCATCTTCTTGTATCTACACTCATTAAAATATACAACTACAGACTGTAGTCCATATATTTCTCTGCATACTTTGTTAGTCTCCTTTTCACCCTGTTCTTCAATGATCAGGAGCCCCACAGAGCAGGTATTACTTGGGTGTTGGATTATTTTTACCACTGGTGTGGAGGTGGTGTGTTAATATGTGTTGTGATGGTGTTTTTAAACACTTCAGTGTTGCTACTGAATTGAGAATAGTACAAACCAAAACATCAAACATATTCAGTCAACTAAAATTATCCAGCAAACAGAACCCTGTTGGCAGCATTCTGTGAGCACCAATGAAGGACTAGAGGACCAACACAAAATGTGCAGCAAAATATGAGCTACTGTCTATAATTTTACATCTACAAGGTGGACCAATAAGGTAGTGTCTGGTCCTGTCAGGGCAAAGAGGTGGTTTTAATTAAATTATTGCTAGAGTAAACATTCTTGGTCAGGGCCATTACTCCAGGTTAGACTGGACATTGGGAATGTTCTGTAAATACAAAAAAATCAGGGAGTAACATTCAAAATGTTGCATTAAAGAAACATTTGTAGATAGAAAATTTGTTAGCTGGGATGCAAGATACTACATATGTACATTTTTTCCTTGAGATTGTAAATGCTAAACTAGGCTAAAGTCCCTTTTAAGATTAGCTATAATACTTAAGATATGACAGGTATAATTTGATCCTAAATTACCATAAATCTACACTTTAAAAAAATACTGAAATATACTGTAACTAGCTGGCAGCAATTAGTTAATTAGCAGCCGTCATACATTCAACGCTATGTTCACTGTTAATTGAATCAATTATAAAGTTTATTTTTTACAGTAATAATCACAATACTGTAATTACCATAACAGTAGTAATGTGCTATATTTTTATCACAGCAAATATTAAGACTACTGTAACAGACATTACAGCATTAACTTTAATTACTGTAGATGAATTAAATAATTACAGTAAAAGCAAGACTTAAACAAATCAGTTGTTTGATTATTTAGTTCATCTTTTTACATTTTAAAATGTTTTGTATTTGCTTCCTGACAGTCACATTTATCCAAGTAAAATTAATTCACTGAAAAAGTATTTTTATTAATCTAAAAAGTGCAATTAAAATTAAAGTGTTAATGTATAAAAACACTGAAATGAAACCAAAATGGTTTTCTTTCCCCTGAAGTATACTTGCCTGCAATAGAAGGATGAAAATTATATGTTACTGATGTAGAAGTTTTAGGCAGAATTGAGAGAGATTTATTTATGGGTGTCCTATTGTTATTTCTGTTATAAACTCTTCTATGATATTACGTACATCCAAATCAGTCATGCATTTCTCTCATCTCCTAATAAATTATCTATTAGGATGCAAGGAGGTGAAGAAATGTTCATATCAAAAATGTTTTAAAACTTTTACCTGTTGTGACATTTCTCTTTGGTCTGCTTGTACTTTGTACTGACACCTTAAACTAACAAGAAAAAAAAACAAGTGATGAGCTTTCTAAATGGTGCTAATGCTAACTAACACAAAACGCACATGCACATATACAAAGTGTAATTTATCAAATATTGTTACACTTACTATTAAAAAAAGATGTTATCAACTGAATGTCTGCAGATAATAAAATCTAATGTGTAAATAGCTCATTTTGGTTCATTTATGCACACTAGCTTACAAGATAACTAGCTAAGGATTTTGTTACCGTTGAGTAGCTTGTTAGCTAATGTAGCAAACAGTTAACTAAAATAACAGCTAACTTTAAATTTAGTTCTTATCTGGAAAATTCATCACAAAATGACTATAAATTAACATATGAGTAAAGTAAATAACATGTTGAGTAAAGTTTCCTTACTGAAGTCAAAACATTTGTTCAGTATACTGTAACAATGCTGCGAAAACTACAGAAATTTGTTACAGTGTGCTTCACCTGAACCCAGGTGAGGTGGAGGAGGGGTAGCACCACAACTGAAAAACGCAAACAGTTGAACTACAACATGCAGAGTAAATATTTGCATTTGTGTTCATGCTTGTTTCGCAAGCCAGCACAATATCTCAATGAAATATTCTCCTGAGTTTCATTTCAGGTTCTTCTGAAAGATCCGTAATCAATGAAAACTTCAATGGAACACAGTCTGTAGTGGACAAATACTTTACAAGCATTATTTCATCAATGAAGGCTGACAACAACCACATTAGTCACAACATCAAGTGTTTCTAACTGAGGTTCAGCTTTTTGGCCAGTTTCTTATACAAGGATTAAGTCTGGTCTTGGACTAAACTGAAGTTTCAGTGGTGATTTCTTTAGATGTGCATTAATGTGTACCAAATGAGAGTTGTTTGTTCAGTCTGTAAAAATATAGATTTAAATTAATGTCTAGGAAATTTAATCCACGTCTGGGAAATGGATTTTCATAGACATTTGCATAGACATCTCATTCTGATTGCTCATTCTCATTGCTTTGCTTAGGCTATAGTATTAGGCTACTTAATGGTGTTTCTTACTGGGCAGAAAACAGTGCACAGATTACACAGAAGCTGAAACTGTGAGGGCCGTGGGGTACCCTGCAGATTTTTTCTGTCCAGAAACAAAGTTACGGTATATTAAATGAAGACGAGTCGAGCAATAGGACTTAGTGGAAATCTGAAGACTGTTTCCCTTTAGACCACCCAGAAGCTCATCGATTGTCTCTGCCATTTCTTACTAATGTGTGATTGGCTGTCCCCGCTGTCACTCAATCAAACAGTGTCTGGACTTGCAAGTTGGCCAGCAGTCTGTCTTCACCTGCCACTGTAAGTTGTTAACATGTTGAGCGTTTGTTCTGCCTGTGTCACATCAGCTAGACAAATTTTAATATCAAAGGTTTCATATTAAAATACATTAAGCAGCATTTATGGATTTTATCAAAGACTTATGAAATAAAAGTATGTGTTTTCATGGAAAATGTTCAGTTTAATGGGTGCCCTCAAACTCTTGTGTGGTAGTGTATGTAAGTTTCAAAATGTACCCCATATACTTCCCATTCTTTTCAAATTCCAAATTGCAGCAAATATTGTCTACATTCATAACTGGTAGTGCAACATTAACCTTTATGCAACAGGTTAAATTTCCAATCTTGCACAACAAGTAACAACAACTTCTTAAAGGGGGAAATGAATAGAAAGTCTAACAGCAGAGTATTCTGGGCCCAAGTCCAAGTCCTGTTGGCAATGTAGCCTAAAGGAGTTATATCAGATATAAAGAATGTTCCAGAAAATATGCTTAGTGCAAGAGATTCAGGTCATTCATACCTTCAATAACATGGGTTTATTTTCTTATTTCATAACCTGCATTTTTCCTAACTTTCATTTTTCCTCTGAAGCATTAGTATATACTGTACCATTAGCATAATTTTAAAAGGTTAGTTTTTTATATATCAAAAATAAGCAATAATTCAATTATTAACAATAATTACTCATCAACCCTTGAAATTAAACAGACTGTTTTTGATACTGTACATTTAAAAACTGTTATATGTAAATTAATATCCTCTGTTTTGTGTGTCATTCAAAAGGCAATACTTATACCTTAAGCATGAATAAGCGGGGCTAAACTGCTGTAGAGTGAAAAGATAAATATATGTAAATGTGTTGCCTTTTGAGACAAACATAACTAACTGAAAACAGACTCTGAAACAGGCTTAATTTCCATAATATACTAGATTGTATGGATATAGAATTTATATATTGAAAACTCTGATATATGCCAGATATTTAGGGAAAAGTTATTCATTAGAAAGCCAAGAATCTTTACTAATGATGAAATCTTGCCTATGCATACCGCCAAGTAATATTTTGGAGGGTTTCACAATGAAACAGGAAGTATTGGGTTCAGTTAAAAATGTCCAAACATCTTGAAAAAAATATTACCCGTAGCACTTTGTAGTATTACTCTTAGCACTCATAGCACCTCCACAACCTTAGGCCAGGTTGACTACAGAAACAAGATTATTTCAATAAAACATTTATATGATATGGGCCTACCTCTATGTCAGCGGCGGCAAGCCAGTAGAGGGCGTTAAGTCGCCACCCATGGTAGAAAACGTTTTTTATTTTAATTTTTAAAATAAATATTTTTAAATAATCAAAACCAACGTATTTTAAATATGTATGTGTCACACATGCGCAATAACATGTAGTATATAAAATATTTTTTGGGAAAATAGATTCCTGGTTCATTCCCTTTCACTTCTGTGGTGAGAGAAATATTATTCCAGTCATAGAAGCAGCAGCCAATCAGACAAAATAGGCACGTAGCAACAGAAATTTAGCCAATCGGCGTCCTCCAACCTGCTACCTGAACGACGCTTCATTTATCGCGCCACAGAGTCAGTCAGTCGTGGAGTAGGAATATCTGACTTTATTGACCTAATATTTAGGCTTCATAGTGGGTTTGCTAATTTTACTAATCTAATGATACATACTGTACTTTGTATATTTGCATGCAAATAATGACAATTTTTGTGAACTTTTAAATCTGCTAATTTTTTAATGCCAATTAAATCGTTACTATTTTACAGAACACTAGTGTCCTGCAGTTTATGATAAATATTATTGGGATGACTGCAGAAACTGAGCGAATATGGTTCAAACAGCACCTTGAATATTTTGACCAACTGCTTTTTGTAAGGAGAAATATCTGAATAATATATGCTAAATCGGAAGACATGAGTTAAAATCTCCTTTGTATTTTCATCTTGTTGACCAGAACGAACCACTGATATGTGAAGGAAATTGTTTTATTAAAGTTTCATTGGAAGTTAACATTTGTATAGAAACACTCTCAATTAATCAATCAAATAATCAACCAATCAATCAATCAGTCAATCTGCACTAGAGGCAATACACTCTACCTGTTGCTAATTGCTAGTAAGTTAATAAACTAACATCTGCTTTGTAAAAATTCCTTCTAATGTACCAGCCTACCTGGACTGCAGCCACTTCTAGCACATTATCATCATCAAAGCATATTAGTCGTACTCACACTCCTTAACATTTCCTTAAACTGACAAGGAAAGACAGGTTTCCTTAGTCATTGGATTTTTCCCCTTATGTCTCTACATGTAAATTTTTAAGGAACTAATTGATGTTCCTTGTGTAATACATCAAGAAAAAAATCTTGAAATGCTTGACAAAAAGTCAATATTAGCATGTGTAAATAATTGTAAACTTCATGACATTTTTCATAGATGTCTTTTCAAGCCCTCTTCATTTCATTTGCCATGCTGTTTTAGCCAGAATTCTCCGACAAATAGACCTAGACTGTGATGTCCAGAAGCATCCAGACAGCCCTTAGAGAATTCAGATGCTTTAAGGTTCAGTCACACAGCTTGTACAATCTTCATTGAAAAGTGCTGACCAGTAGAATGAGTCACTGGAGCAGCTATAAATGAACATAATGTTCCATGCCCAATACCAAGGGTCTTCTAAATGGGTATATAAAAAGACACTCAGAATCAAAGACTGTATTGAAACTGGGACAGGATACACAACTATTAAAGATTAAGATTCTTGGATTGGGTCTATGGAAAAATATTTAATTGATTTCGAATCATTACTTCTTCATCTTTACAATCTTTTATTTATTTATTATTTTTTTTTTTTTTTCGTTATCATCTAATCACCTAATTTTTAAAAAGGTGCTTGAGGTGCTCCACATCTTACATCTCAATGTTAAAAATATTTAGATAACTGAGTGAGTGGCTCAGCAGACTAAGGTGCTGTCATTATGATCTGTTCCCCATCATGCTCCTTGGCATTTGCAAAAAGCAAAAATTGGCTGTGCTCTATCTGGGTGGGTAAGATGACAATCTCTCCCCAGGACTACTAAATAATGTCAGCTGGCTCAGGTGTCAGGACTGAGAGAAATGGGGATTTCCTCCAAGCTCGTTGGCTACCCATTGGGGATGTATTGCAGGAGTTTAGAAAGAGGCAGAGCTTGACTTTAAATTCATTGGAGGAGGTCTGTGTGAGTCTGCACCCTCCTACAGTCAGGGATATTACAAGTAATAGGGAGAGTCAACGAATGTGCAGGTCAAATATATATAATTATTTAAAGAATGATCCTCTGAATTTTTTAATGGAATTTGATATTTGGATCCTTTTGTAGTACTCACAAGAACCCTTTACTGTTTAAAAGTTTTAAATTGCTATTTGTTTTTGTGAAGACTTTTCCTTAGTAATCCATCACAGCTTATACATTTTACAGGGTTGATACCTCATAATAAAGCACATAACAGTCAGTCATACCTATAGAGACACATAGACACAATAATAATTTTGACTAGCACACCTGGAAAATGTTTAGAGATGTAGATGCAAATGATATCACTAACCATTTTAAAAGTGTTTTAATCTCAAAATCGAGTCTAAATGAGAGTGAGACAAAGTCAAGACTAAGTTCAAAAGTCTTCTTTCAGAACAAGTCATACATTGTTGACACTTTGATAATCATTCAAATCCATTTGGAATATCACGTTGTTGTTCATCTATTTTCTTTTGTACTACATTTCAATAGTTACTAAACATGCCTGAGAAATCATTGCTGCCGAAGTGATCCTGAACATTACAGAAGGTGTCCGAGTGACTGTGACACTTTTCAACTACACTACGCCCCCACTCACCCACCCACACCCACATACACTTAAACATTCCCTATGTAGATAGTGACAAGTGCCTCAGGGCTGTTTGCTTCATAAGCCACTTCATTTGCTTCATAAGGCCATTCCACAACCCTTGAGGAACACTTTGGACACTTTAAAAGCTCCAAAGATCCTCAGAGTGCATCAGATCTTAGAGAGGAATCAGCACCAAGTTTAGACAGAGATGAACAGCTGGAGCTACCACAGCCCATAAGCTCCTTGAGTTGCAGGACCATCTACAGCCCACAACCTGCACCAAATCTTCATTGTATCAGCGCGCAGTGAGGTGCTTCATCCTCCACTGAGTAAGTATCTACATCAATTGGGCTCATATATATATTATCACCTTATCACCCAGTACCTTGTTTGGTTAATCAGTATTTTACTGTTTTTCTGCAAATCCATGTGATGGCTGAAGAGCATTGAGGAGAATATCTAGAACCAAACTTTGTTACTCACATTAACTCATCTTTGAAACCTACTTTTTAAAAATGGAAATTCTTTTTATTATTTTAAACTGTTCTTTATGTTTATTTTTATTATTCTAATAATATATGGTGTTTAACAAACACAAACCAATTTTTTTACTAATATACAAATAAAACACATGTTTTGTTTACCAAAATGTTATTAAATAAATAGTATTAACAATAATAAATGTGCATATTCTAATACACATGTTTATATTACTTAACATAAAAAGTTAAGTAATTATTTAATGTTTTTAAACAGTTAAGTTTGTTCTCTGTGTAGGATCTGTTATTTTCATTTAGAAAATCAACAAAACCTGTAATTTGATCAGTGTGCCACTTTTACACAAGACTTCGTCTATAGATATGTGTTATGTTAATTTAAAGAGATTTTATTTCAAGTGAACCGGATATTCCTCTTTATCTGACTGCCTGTCACTGAAGGATTAAGTGTATGCAAAGTATTGTGTTGACAGTGTCAAATCACTACAGATCATCAAGGAAGGAAAACAGTAACTTTGAGTGCACCTTCCAAGAGGATCTAAACCAAGCACTCAAGTAAGCTGAAGATGTTAATGTGCCAAGGTGGCATGATCATAGATAAGACCAATAAAGTCTTCAGAGACAGAGATATGCCACAGACACATCCCCTGATGATCATTATCACTTTTATAAGGAAATGTTTTTGCAGAATTTTCTGGTGTTTCAATGGGGTTTCAGCCAAGCAAGGAAACTATTAGACCTTGGATGAAAATCTGCTTACAGAAGCAAAAACAATAAAGGCACCTCAGTTACACCTGCAAACCGTTTCTTTAAGGCATTGTTTTGGGTGTAGAAAATGTCTAGAAATGATATGCTTTATCTTTTTAAGGCAAACAAGAATGAGAGGTGTATAGAATAGCCATTGGGAAATAATGACTCAAGTTTAAAGCATTATAAGTAGAAAAAAATAATACATTTATAAGTAGAAACAGAGAATAGAACAGTTGACTCACAATTCAGATTTTGACTTTTTCCTACTTGTATCAGCCAAGACATGCTTGAACTCAAATTACAAGGCTAATGTTGCTAACAAGTTTAATAGTCTAGTTGTTTCAAGTTCAGCCACTTTAAACTGCATAGAGATCTTAATAAAGGTCTCACAGATTGATATTGTGTAGCTAAATGCTACAAGATCAGTCTTCTACCAGCCCTGCTTCTTTCTGAAGTGTCTGCTGGTAGCAGTTCTAAAATACACTGTTTATTTTGATTTTACTTAAAATGTGGGGAAAAAAAACTTAAATTACAACATCTAAATTTAATGGCTTAAATAATTTAAACAATTGGGACAGTATAGAAAAACAGTGCAGTGTTTCCTACATTTACGTGTTAACTTTTATTTGGTTTCAGTTCTGTCTTTTAAGTGTTGTGAGAAGGAACAGAAACATCATAAAGTGCTTTACTGTCCCAACATGGAAAGTGTTGCAGGCCTGTAATGCAAGAACGGCTGTTTTTGTCAACTTCAAGAAATTAATTGAAGTTAACAAGACAAAACATGAAATATCTTGGGTTCAAACTGTCTGCAATGAAATACAAGTCAAAGTGGGGGTAGCCGTGACCTGGTGGTTAGGGATCTAATCTTGTGACCAGAAGGTCGCTGGTTGATCCCCAGGCAGGTCATGACTGAAGTGCCCTTGAGCAAAGCACCTAACCCTGAACTGCTCCCTGGGTGCCGTGGATAGGGCTGTCCACTCCTTCAGGCACATATTCACAGCATAGTGTGTTCACTTGTGTGTGTTTCACCGCATGGATGGGTTAAAATTCTATTGTGTGCAAATCACATTGGCAAAAAAAGCTTAATCTAAGTAAATGTTTTTATTAGTATTTTCCACATGGTCCCAACTTTTACTGATTTGGGGTTGTACTTAAATGTTTTTTTTTCTGTTTTTTTTTTTAATCTGTTAATTATCTGTTGATAATTTTTACAAAAAACGTAATTTGATCAGGGTGCATCTTTTGCACAGGACTACATCTATATGTACAAGTTATGTTAATGTAAATAGAGTTCTTTTCATGTGAACTGGATATTCCTGACTGCCTGTCTTTCAAGGATGAAATGTATGCAAAGTATTGTGCATCATCAAGGAAGGAAAACCAAATACTTCAGTAAGTTGAAGATTGTAATGCGCCGAGGTGGCAAGATCATAGATAAGATTGCTAAAGCCCTCAGAGACATAAATATAACACACAAATAGAAATAGTTTTTGCAGAATTGTCTGTCTCTATCAGTTTTGCTTCAGTAAAAGCAAGGAAAATATTCAATCTTTTCAGGAAGTAGACAGAAATCTACTCCCAGCAGCCAAAACAATGAAAGCAAATCAATTACACCTGCAAACCTCTGCTTTAAGGCATTGTTTTGTGTGCAAAAAAGTCTGTTAATGGTGTGAGAGGTGTGCACTGCGGAGAATCTAAACAATACTCATGTAAAAGCATTGTGAAATAATGACTCAAGCTGAAATAAAGAAAATACAAAATATGAACTCATAACTAGAATGTAGAATATAATGATTCATACTTATGAAGCCATTCAGCCAGACATGTTTAAAGTCCAAATTTTGCTTCTTTAATTTAGAACTCGAGTTGTGAGGCTAAACACTACTCAATTGCTACCTACATAGTTTAAATAATGTATATCAAAATACATCACGAACTCCCATCACCAATGTCTACCTCGGGGGTGTCATACTCCAGTTCTGGAGGGCTGGTGTCTAGTATAATTTAGTGATTTCTCTGCTCTGACACTACAATTAAACCTGGTAATTACTTACACCCCTGCTCTACATGATCACACTGCATCCAGATCCAAATTAAGGTCGCACAGGTTTTTGCAACTTCATGAGCGATAACAGTACAACTTGTGTAGCGGAATGCTGCATCCAGAGTTGGAAGGTTTGCGGTTTTCACGCCAAATTGGGCTTGTTTGAAAATCCAGTCGCGGGTGAAAATTCATGGGTTTTTGGGCTACTTTTAAAAATTACCGCAGCCACCAAAAAACAACAAAAAAGTGGGCGTTGCCTAGGATATTACTTCAACACGGCGGGCAAACGTGTATAAGTCAACACTAATGAAGTTTGAATACAACAATAATGAAGAGAACATAACGAGAGAGAGAGAGAGAATGTGAAGAGAAAACAGTCACTAGCTAATATGCCAGGTAAATGGGGAAATACGGGAGGTGGTATTGCAAGGACTGGGAA
>BRDA01091538.1:4838-14942 GCA_036984385.1 Crenuchus spilurus
TCCGACTAATGATAAGAGACGTACTACGAAGGGACCTAGTCGACGGGTGGTTGTTGGTTGATGACACTGGATAGGTCACAGTAGTTGGTTGTTGGTGGGCAGCTGATCCAGGGAAGCATCATGCAGAGAATAGTAATCAGCCTCCCATCAACCTTCGACCGGACCGATGGGCAATAACTCACTCGGAAAAGACAAAAATGGAATTAGTTCTGTTTGGATTTATGGAGCAGGGGGATTATGAGACATATCAGAGTGTGGCTATTGACCCCGGCAGAACTATCTAGAACAGCCTACCTAAAAGGAGAGAGCCAGAAGGTAAAAAGGCATGGGAGCTCCCCAGTGTGTGGTTTGGGTACTCATGTGATGGGCTCAATGAGTAACCATAGATATTAAGGCTAGCTGGTTGCTGATCGGCTCATAAACAGCCACAGCAACCATAGGGTGTAGCTGAAGGATTGAAACAATATGATTGCATGGCTGCTGGTAGTAAGAGAGAGGGGTGGGCCCTATGTGAAGCTCTAATGGTTTGACATAGGATATTGTACATCTTATCTTGTGTATGATTCTAATAACAAATGAGAAGATTCTCACTGAATCAGTTAGGGCTAAATAATGTTTTGCCACTGAAAAAATCAATGCCTTACCTCGTACCTGTTTGCTAAGTTAAATCCAAGTGGTGCCTTTTTTGCCAGGCACTGTATGAGAAAATTAACTTCAGCGAAAGGTGAGTTAGCAAATGAAAATAAGTTTTGGTTAGAACTAGGCCAGAATTTATTTGTGTAGTGTTAGATATAGTAGTGTTATGTAGATTATTTCTTATATCTGGGGTCTGTTTTATTATTACTAATATTGTATTATTATTATTATTATTATTATTATTATTATTATTATTATTATTATTATTATTATTATTATTAACTTTTTTTTACTGGGAACCTGCCAGATTAATTCATTTTCAACTTCCTGAAATATAAATGCATTTACTTTGCCAGGCAGTGTAGCAGTTTATTTTGAGACTTTTTTGATTAGTGCATAAAGATCCAACTGTAACTGGAATCACATGAGCATTTTTATTTTAAACACATTTTTTTGTTCTGAAATCAGTATTTGGTGGAATAAGACTGATTAGGTGACTTTATGACACATATATGTAGACAGCAATCAGACGCTTCAGCTTTATTTGATGGTTTCTGCCCTTCAGCTTCCTCCTGATCACAGTCCAGATGTCTTCATTCAGCCTCAGGTAAGGAGGACATTTGGTCATCATGACCATGCACAGCTCAGTTAAGCACAGTAGGGAGAGTTGATTCCATGCTTGATGGAGATGTGGCTCTAGGTTGAATAGTAGTCATCAAGCAGTTTCTTTAAAAGAAAGTTTTATCACCTTTAATAGCATGACGGATGGAAATATACAGGAGATTTGCTAAAACTGTCTGAATTTACGTCTCAAACCATTCTTCTCATCCCAGCTGGAAGCCCATAACAGTCTTAGGAGGAGGTTTAGGAGGGTTCATTTGAATTTAAGGGATTTTTGATACTTCTTGTGAACAGATAAGCATCTGTTGTTAGTTGTGATGGATTATTTCAAAGTCACAGTAAGAACTTTCTGAATAAAAATAGTGTTCATTGTATTTGCTACAATAACATCAGCGTAATGTCTCAGGACACCAAACTGTTACATCATCTTAATTCAGAGCCTTTCATTAATGAGACAGATGGGAGGTTCTCTAATGATGTCCCTTTAGCAGTACATTGTAATTAACCCTCAGAGAGTTGCTCCTGTTTGGATCTTGTAGAATGTTTATCTAATAATGCAACATGTCACTAATACTTTATGGACAACCTGGCCTGATGATGATGATGATGATGATGATGACTGGCAGGCTGAAGTGTATTATTGAACATAATGGCATTCTTACACATTAAAACATCTTTAATGTGATAATAAACCATTTTCCTTTGAGTTTGAGTGACTCCACCTTCAGCAGCTTTAGTCATCAGCAGGCACAGCGAGTTCTGACCTATTATTAGTCTTAAAATTTATTCCGGAGATACTCTGAGTTACTCAGAACCTACTTTAGTAAATATTTATGAGATTGAGGAGGAACGTCTGGACCACACAGCACTTATTCCTGACATCTGTATCAGTTACACACGACAGCAGTGTTGACTTTCAGTGATTTTTGTTAAACTGTTTTTAGCTGCATGTTATCTAGATCAGCCATATCATTAAAACCAATTTGCATATGGCCCACATGCTGTCGGTGCCAAAAAAAAGTCAAGAACAAAGTCATCTCTGTTCCTTAAACTGGTTCCATTCAGAAATCTTAGAACCTTTGATCTGTCCAGCGAACCAACCTAATTTTGCACCAGTTTTGATCAGAACGGAGGATGCGTCCCTCTGTGAGTGATCATCTCATCTGGAGATCAAACCTGACTCACATCCACACTGCTGAGTCTATGAAGAGGAGCTGAGATACCTCATCTGTCTCTCAGCATCTGTTTAAAACTGACCAATGAGCACTCAGGACATCACTAAGGACCGCCCCTCTGCCTCTCACTGTGTGTGATTGGTGGATCTGTGAACATTCTGTGCGAAACTGTCCGTCACAAACCTTCATTCAGACGTGTGGACTGAAGCAGCTTTAGACGTTTATTACACTTTTAACTTTACTGAACCTTCAACATCTAAACATCTACATCAGTAAACAGCAGAGACATGAAGAACAGACTGAACAAGCTCAGATCTGATTACACAGAGATGTAAATCAAACAATTTGACAGCGGAGACAGTTCTGAACATTATAATATCACGTATATGGTTTAATGTTATATAAGAGGCAATAAAGAGCCTCTGTAGTCCTGTTGGGACTAGAAGGCCTTTTAATTAGTCAGCAGTTAATTGGCCAAATAACAGTAAAGCTTAATTGAATCATGTTCTGGTCATTGTTGGTGGTTCAGGCCTTTGTTTATTTTAAATCTCAGCCACCTGTGAATAAGACCCAAGTGAGTCTAGTCTCCATAATTACCAGTGAGAGTCAAAAAATATATTTATTTTATGTGTTGGTCAACATGAAGAGCACTGTTTATAGTAATTATACAACAAAAATCAAAGACACAATTTCAAATAATTCTTACACAACTTGACTCACTCGCTGTTCTCCGGCTCCTTATGTGACTCAACTCACTCACAGTTCTCTGGATCCTTACACAACTCAACTAGCTAACTCGTGCTCCTTATGTAATTCTCTAAGGTCATAGAAAGGGAAGTGTACAATCAGGTCTCTGACTCCCTCACCCAGAACGACCATCTTGATCGCAACCAGTCTGGTTTTAAAAAAGGACACTCTACTGAAACGGCTCTGTTGTCTGTCACAGAAGCCTTAAAAACTGCCAGAGCCACAGGACAGTCCTCGGTGCTCATACTGCTGGACCTGTCAGCAGCCATTGACACGGTCAATCACGACCTCCTATTATCAATGCTTTCAAACATGGGTATCTCTGATACACCATTACCATGGTTCAGATCCTACCTCACTGAGCGTTCATTTAAAGTGTCATGGCTAGGACAGCTGTCCTCTTCGCACTCACTGTCCACCGGAGTGCCTCAAGGCTCGGTACTGGGACCACTTCTTTTTTCCATTTACACCACCTCACTGGGACCAGTTATCCACTCGCATGGCTTTTCCTACCATTGCTTTGCTGATGATACTCTGCTCTATCTGTCATTCCCGCCTGATGATGACTCTTCCAACATTTAATCTCTTCCTTAGGGTTATGTTTGATGACCAACTTTCATTCACACATCATGTGGCCTCTGTTGCACGGTCCTGCTGCTTTGCGCTCTATAATATCAGACAAATCAGACCGTTCCTAATGCAACATGCCACTCAACTCTTGGTACAAGCTGTGGTTATCTCACGCCTCAATTACTGCAACGTTGTGCTAGCAGGCCTCCCAGCCTGCACTATTAAACCACTACAGATGGTCCAGAATACAGCAGCACATCTGGTTTTTAACCATCCAAAATGGGCACATGTCACCCCACTGGTCATTGAGCTACACTGGCTTCTGATTGCTGCCCGGATCAAACACAAAGCCTGCACGATTGCCTATAAGGTGATGACAGAGCAGGCTCCCTCTTATCTGCACTCGCTCTTAAAAGCTTATGTCTCGGCCCAGTCGCTGTGCTCCTCCACTGAACGTTGCCTTGCTTTGCCTAACATTCACACAAAGCAATCCAGACTGTTCTCCTCAGTAGTTCCCAGATGGTGGAACAAGCTGCCTACCGCCACTAGAGCAGAGGTGTCCCTCTCTGGTTTCAAGAAACTCCTAAAATCCGAGCTCTTCAAAGAGCACCTGCTCTAGTGATCCCAAATACTCCCCATGAGTACTGATATGCACTAAATGCAATGTAATGTAATGTAATTCGACTTACTCGCTCATCTCCAGCTCCTTACACAACTTGACTCACTCGCTGTTCTCCAGCTCCTTACGTGACTCAACTCACTCACAGTTCTCTGGATCCTTACGCAACTAAACTAGCTTGCTGTTCTCCTGCTGCTTATATGACTTGACTAGCTCGCTGTTCTCCAGTTCCTTATGTAATTCGCCTAGCTCACTGTTCTCAGGCTCCTTACGCAACTCGACTTGCTAGCTATTCTCCTGCTACTTACTGAACTCAACCCACTCACTCTTCTCCAGCTCTTTACGCAACTCGACTTGCTAGCTGTTCTCTGGCTCTTTACGCAACTTGACTCACTCGCTGTTCTCCAGCTCCTTACACAACTTGACTTACTCGCTGTTCTCCAGCTCCTTACACAAATTGACTCACTCGCTGTTCTCCGGCTCTCTATGTGACTCAACTCACTCACCGTTCTCTGGCTCCTTACGCAACTCAACTAGCTTGCTGTTCTCCTGCTGCTTATGTGCTTGACTAGCTCGCTGTTCTCCAGTTCCTTATGTAATTTGACTAGCTCGCTGTTCTTTGTATCTTTACACAACTCAACTAGCTTGCTGTTCTCCGGCTCCTTATGCAAATCAACTATCTCGCTGTTCTTTGTCTCATTACGCAACTCGACTAGCCTGCTGTTCTTTGTCTCCTTATGCAACTCGACTAGCTTGCTGTTCTCTGGCTCCTTATGCAACTCAACTAGCTCGCTGTTCTTTGTCTCCTTACACAACTCAACTAGCTCACTGTTCCCCGGCTTCTTACACAGACCAGAAAGTTTAACTCTGGTTTTGTTTTTGGTATTGTGTATACTTTTACATGTAATCATTTCAGTTTAGTTTCAGGTTCTTTTGCATTTACATTATTGTATTAATTGATAATTCAAAATGATCTTACAATATGAACATCTGATCTCTCTGCAGGTAAAGGTTGAGGACTTCTCCTGACCACTGTAAACTGCATATATGTTACTCTGAGTTTCTCAAAAGGTATTCAAACATTTTTTTTGTCTTTCATAATGAATGAAAATTGAAAATACTTCTTAACTCAGTTTTTAATGCTGAGAATGATTTTGAAGCTTCATTTCTAAGGAGAATAAGAATAAAAAATTATGTGGGCAAAAGAAAATACTGAGCTACTGTATCTCACTTTATCCAGTTAGATTTTAACTTTATAAAATATAAATACAATATTTTCTATAATAGACATATAAAATATGGATACATTACTTTACCAACTAGATTAAAATAATAATACAATGTTTAATTTTTGTTTTACTATTTAAATTAATATACATTTAAGCATTTGTAGTCAAATGTGTGAATCATTTATAAACATTGGCCATTCATCAAATTATATGTTATTGCACTCATCATACAGAGCCAGAGAACTTGATTTTTCCTAAAGAGAAATTTGATTGAGCAGAGATAAATGTAGTGTAGTAATATGATCATCTTCGTTTCCCCCCAAACACCATGTTCTGCTAAGTACAGCTGTGAGAGTTGGTGGATTGTTTTAAATAATCTAGATATAATTTCTATTATTCAGTCACAATGACGTTGATTTCTGATGTTAGACATTCAGAATGAAACCTGTGGGATATGCAGCAAGTTTAAAACTGAGGAGATGTGAACTGATGTATGAATTTTGAAAACTAAGTATCATTAGTCATTGGAACAAAAAAACTTTCCTGCCAAAGCCCATCTTACAATAACTGAACTTCCTTCAGATCTATACTGTTAAAATATGTCCCAGGTTTTTAGATGTATCTGGGAAAACTTTTATTCAACACAGCACCTTTGTATTTCCTTCACATTTTTAAATCTCTCGTTTGGGAGACTTGGTCTATTTTGCTTTGGATTTGACCTTAAAATTCACATTAAATTTTTTGTCATGCCGACTTCACCAAAACTCAAAAGTGAGAAACTTCTCAAACTGAAAGTCAGACTAGGGCTGCTTCACACCTACCTTTAGAACTTTCAGTTTGGTATTAAAAGTTCCTCAGATGGTCTCAGTCCAATTCAGCTGAACCAGTTTGTTTTGTTTGCAATGTGAAAACATTTTTTGGATAATTTGGACTTTCAGACCAATTACAGGAAGTTGAGGGAGGCTAAAAATGTGAAAAGTCTGCTTAAAAAAAGTCCAGATCTCCAGGTGTGAAAGCCTAAGATACATGTAACTGGATAAAAGTTCAGTGACTAGTGAAGCCAGATTATTTATTAATTTAAAATACAAAATAGCTGATTAAATGTTGAAAAGTTCTGTTTACAAACTCTTAATTACTTCTCAGGCAGCATGGTGGCTTAGTGGTTAGCACGTTCGCCTCTCAGCGCTGGGGTCTTGGGTTTGAGTCCCCATCTGAGCGGAGTTTCTATGTTCTCCCCGTGTCTGCGTGGGTTTCCTCCGGGGTCTCCGGTTTCCTCCCACAGTCCAAAAACATTGGGATCAGGTGAATTGGGTACTCTAAAAAATTGTCCGTAGGTACGTGTGTGTGTGTCTGTGTGTCACCCAGCGATGGATTGGCGCCCTGTCCTGGGCTTAGTTGTTTAATGTAATGCCCTGCCCTGCGCCCAGTGAGGGGGTGGGGGACTAACCGCAACCCTGATAAGGAATAAGCGGGTGTGATAATGAATGAATGAATGAATGAATAATTACTTCTTGTTTACAAACTTTCATTTCTTGGTTATTTATTCAACTTTTATATTACTATATTCTGACACCATAAGCAGCCTCTTCGCAACAGGTTAGCAATCACTTGGGATACCATAGCAACAGCCTAGCCATCACTTAACAACCACATCAACAGCACTGCACCCAGTTAGCAACCACCTTTCACCCACTTACCACCAGCCACTTAGCAACAGTTAAGCAACCCTGTAGCAACAGCTTAGTATTCAGAAAGCAACAGATTAGCAACCATGTGTCAACACAGTAACACCACCTAACACTTGTACCTTAGATACCATGTACCATGTAACAACTGCCTGGAAGTGGGACCAGCATTCTGAGTTTCCTTCAGCAAGTGCATATTTCTAGTTCAGTGATCATGGTCTTATTTTTCATTTTGCTGATCAAACTATTATGCAAATTCTGTTCTTCTTCTTCTTCTTCTTCCTCTTCTTCTTCTGTTGTATTTTATCTGCTAACAACTCCCGCAGTTTGTGAGATATCAACACCAAACTAATTCCAGAATGTTCCACTAACTGGTGTCATTAATGAATTAGATACTGATACTGTAGTGCTGTCTGGAGCGAAAAAGTCTTCACTATGATATAAGTCTTTTACTATGATATAAGACTTTGTTATTTAATGTTCCTGTAGAGAATTAATGGCATTTAAACGTGTGTGTATCATTGTAATAAAAATGTACTACTAATGCTACCATGCTACTATGCAACCATCTGACACACCAGAGCAACCACCTAGCAACAGCTTAGCAACCACTTCGGAGACTAAAGTAACCACCTATGTACACATTATCAACCACCTGGAATACCGTAGCAACCATCTAGCAACACCTAAACAACCACTCAGGTGGCCATAGCAAGTACCTGCCTCACCTTACAAATTAACTGGTAGACCATAGCAACTACCCAGCAATGCCATAGCAACCAGCTTGGGGTTTGTTAAGCTGCAGAATCACTCATCTGGTGAATACGTTTTCTGTGGTTAAGTCTTTGTAAGGTGTAGATGCTGGAGGTGAGACAGGCTGAAGGTGAAAGCTCTGCAGGTTCAGTCTGAATAAACATATCTTTGTGTACCAGAGTGATGCCATTCAATACAGTATGTTTCTTTACTGAGTTTATGTTGTCACAAAGCAACTGCAGCAAGCAAGTCAAGGGTGACGGTGGTAAGGAACCTGACACTGATCAAAACTAGCAGCTGCTGTTCTTGGTTTCACCAGCATGGCCAGCTGAGCACTAAGGAACTAAGGTTGGGCTCATATGCAGTTGGAGCGTAACTGGTTGGAAGTTTTTTAAGTCATGAAACAGCCAACAAGTACATCTTCTAAATATACATCATCCTGTGAAGCTGATGGTGCAGTCTTACAGGTTTCACATGTATGTACTGAACCAAAGGAAACACTGCTAACACTTCTGTGAATAATCATGTCTGTATGAACACATTCAGACCATTTACAGACATTTTGAGGTGCAATAACCATCATTACGAATATTTATAAGTAGTAATATTTAAATAAATAATATAAGTAGTAGTGATGCACTGATCTGACTTTTTCAGTCCTGATCCAGACACTGATACATAAACTCTGTGCAGCGCTCGATACTCAACGCTGATCCGATACCCAACGCTGAATTAATAAGGCATCATTTCTGACAAACTTTACTAACTTTGTAAATCAAAATGTAAAAATGAACTCAGAAATAAATGTATTGAACTGATATTTGTTCTTAAAATAATAAACAGAACTTAGTGCAGGTACAGCATTCAGAGTCAAAATTCTTAAAAATATATCCAAATAAAAAAAATAAAAAAAATGAAAATAAGTAACTTTGTCAACCATACAAACAGTAATCAGTCTTAAATATTCATGTAAGCAGTCATTCAGAATAAAATCCAGCAGCTGAACTGGAGATTAAATAAATAACTTCAGTACAACTCAAATACAATCAGTACTCCAGAATTACTGTGTATCTGTTTTGTCTGTACTTATTAACATAACATGACATATTAGAAGACTTACTGATTTAATACATTTTATTTAATACAACTTTATGTAAGACTGACGTACAGGTGCATCAAACAATAAACCTTAAAAATGAGAATATAATGGAAAAGTGAATTAATGTCCGTAATTCAGTTCAGAAAGGTAAACTCATATATTATACAGACTCATTACACACAGAGTGTCTATTTCAAGTGTTTTTTTCTTCTTATAATGTTGATGATTATGGCCGACAGTCTACATAATCACCATCTCTGATGTGTAAACTTCACACTCGACCTCCAGCGGCTTGGACTGTGTGTCTCTTCTCTCGTCCTCCAGAATCTGGGATCTTGATTTCCAAATTAAATGTAAAATTTACTCTCAGTGATGGTTTGGTGAGTCATGTCATCTGCTGGCGTTGGTCCACTGTGTTATATCACATCCAAAGTCAGCACAACATCTACCAGGCCATTTCAGAGCACTTCATGCTTCCATCTGCTGACGAGCTTTATGGAGATGTGGATTTCATTTATCCAGCAGGACTTGGCACTGCCCACACTGCCAACAGCATCAACACCTGGTTTAATAACCACAGTATCACTGTGCTGGGCAGTAAACTCACCTGAACTAAACCTCACAGAGCATCTATGAGCTACTGTCAAGAGGAAGATGAGAGACACCAGACCCAAGAATGCAGACAACGCTCTCAAAGCAACCTGGGCTTCCATACCACCTCAACAGTGCCACAGGCTGATCACCTCCATACCACCTCAACAGTGCCACAGGCTGATCACCTCCATGCCACCTCAACAGTGCCACAGGCTGATCACCTCCATACCACTTCAACAGTGCCGCAGGCTGATCACCTCCATGCCACCTCAACAGTGCCACAGGCTGATCACCTCCATGCCACCTCAACAGTGCCACAGGCTGGTCGCCTCCATGCCACCTCAACAGTGCCACAGGCTGATCACCTCCATGCCAC
>BRDA01091542.1:8955-24334 GCA_036984385.1 Crenuchus spilurus
GAGAGAGAGACAGACACCGACAGACAGGTAGACAGTGTGTGTGTGTGTGTCCATCTGATAATCCAGTTTTATTGAAAATGTGGCATACTATGACAATTCACATTTGCATGTGTGTAAAGAACATTGGAGCTAAAAGAAACCATTCACATAACAGACAGACAGACAGAAATACATACAGAGAGATAGACAGATGGACAGACAGAAAGAAAGACAGAGACAGACAGACAGAGAGAGACAGACAGACAGAGAGATAGACAGATGGACAGACAGACACAGAGAGAGAGAGAGAGAGACAGACAGACAGACAGGGAGAGAGACAGATGGACAGACAGACACAGACAGAGAGAGAGAGAGACAGACAGACACACAGGGAGAGAGACAGATGGACAGACAGACACAGACAGAAACACAGACAGACAGAGAGAGACAGACAGACAGAGAGATAGACAGATGGACAGACAGCCACAGACAGAGAGAGAGAGAGACAGACAGACAGACACAGACAGAAACACAGACAGACAGACAGACAGACAGACAGGGAGAGAGACAGATGGACAGACAGACACAGACAGAGAGAGAGAGAGACAGACAGACACACAGGGAGAGAGACAGATGGACAGACAGACACAGACAGAAACACAGACAGACAGAGAGAGACAGACAGACAGAGAGATAGACAGATGGACAGACAGCCACAGACAGAGAGAGAGAGAGACAGACAGACAGACACAGACAGAAACACAGACAGACAGACAGACAGAGAGACAGACAGATTTACTTTATTAATCTGTATATTTTATTTTTCTATTTTTACCATTTGCTTTTAGAGTTGTGAAGTACTTTGGAGTAGAGGCCTGCATTACCGCGGGACTCCCGCGGGACCCGTTACAATACCTTGCGGCGCGGGACAACAATTAATCGTCTCTTGCGGGAGCGGTCGGTCAGTCAGTCAGTCGTCACGGGAGCGGGACGAGACGTCAATGTCGAAAAATCCCGCAAATGAATAAATAGTCTAGAAAATGATTAGAATCATGCAGCTAAACAGTCAGTAAGGAAGTCAAAACACTGGCGGAGCGTCAGGTGAACAGACGTTCAGTCTCCCTGCCCACAAACACAAACAAACGTGCGCGCGCTTTCTCTCCCTCTCACACACACATATACAAGGCGCGCGTGCTTTGAGAGAGAGAGAGAGACGGGCTCTCTCTGCACTAATAATTATTCATTAGGCCATAATTTTAAATATTAGATTTGATTGGCCATGTCGATGGTGACATCATCACCCAGAAGCACTTGCGGGTTGTAACGGTGTTAAAAGTTATAAATTGTTCATATTGGTTATTTTATGCAGTTGTTTTGTGCTGGCTTAGTGTTTTATTAATGTAGTCATGATCCTGTGTTGTTAGATGTGATTAATTTGTTTATGTGAGTAACTTACCGTCTGTGAGATGTGCAGTAACACTGATCTCATCAGCAGCTCAGAGAGTGTTATATGTATCTGGTTTCATGTAAAAATGCTCGTTAAGGAGAGAAAAGACTGTTCTGTATGATGCTGGATCTGCTCAGTCATTTTTTTCTTTATCAGCACATTAAGTAAGTTTTAAGCTCTGTATAGTTAATCAGATTGATGTGAGGTTCTGGGGCAGTACTGGGGTGGAGCTACGGAGCAATTACTCCAGGTTTTTTCTCAGTATCTCCGGATCTTACATCCAACCCAGAACCAATCCAGCAACATCCGCCCCTCCTTCTGTCTTTCTGAAAGAGACTGCTTGAGCATCCCACACACACTGGAGGACAAACTAAACTCAACTCGCGCACGCGCGAACACCCTAAAAAATCAGTCCCGCGCAGACCTCTACTTTGGAGCAATGGCTCAAAAAAGTGCTATATAGAGACAGACAGATCGATAGATAGACAGAATGAAAGAGACAGACAGACAGACAGAGAGGGAGACAGCTAGATAGAATTAAACGATTAGTGAACACAGCACACACACATGCACGCATGCGCACACACACACACACACACACACACATTCAGAGCAAGTGAGGACACATACAGGGCCAACTAGCAGTTAGGGGTTAGGTGCGTTTCTCAGAGGCACTTCAGCTGTAGAGATTTAGGGGTGTGTTCATTAATCAATTTATTAATTATTATTATTAATTCATTAATTAATTTAGGGCTTGTTACAGGAAGTGAAACAAAAATAGAGCACAAATTGAAAGTTGTTTCAATTTTTGGATGCAACCTGTTTGTTTAGAGATGACTCAATCTTTTTAAACTGACCACACGCATGCAGAGAAAAGCTCAGGGAGAGCTCAATTTGCCAGCTGCTGCCCACGGCCGGGAACAGAAGAGGCTACACTCGAGAAACGTGGGTGTAAAAGCAATCAGCATGTGTTTAAGAGTGAAAGTGTGTGTGTGTGTGTGTGTGTGTGTGTGTGATTGTCAGGACAAAGAAAAAAGAAATAAAGGGACAAATAAAAAGATGAGGAGCAAGAAGAGGTTGAAGGTTGAAACTAGAATGTTTGAGAATAGAGAAAGAGAGACAGAAAACGATATAGACAGAGGAGATGAGATGAAAGGATTAGACACTGGAAAAAAGACAGACAGAGAGAGAGAGAGAGATGGAGAGAGAGAGATAGAGAGAGATGGAGAAAGACGGAGAGAGAAGGATGGAGAGAGAAAGAGGGAGAGAATAAGAGAAAGATGGAGAGAGAAGGATGGAGAGAGAGAGAGAGAGAAGGAGATGGAGAGAAATGGATGGAGAGCGAGAGAAAGAGAGAATAAGAGAGAGAGAGAGAGATGGAGAGAGATAGAAAGACAGACAGAAAGAGAGAGAGAGAGAGAGAGAGAGAGAGAGACTTCTGAGAGTGCTTGGGATTGTCAGCAGAAAGAAAAGAGTAACAAAAGGACAAATAGAAAGAAATAGTGAGCTTGAAGTGATTGAAACTTTGCTTGGATCGAGGGAGACAGAATGAAAGTTATAGACAGAGGAGATGAGATGAAAGGGGGGAGAAACTGGAAAGAAGACGGAGAGAGAGAGGGAGAGAGAGAGAGAGAGAGAGAGAGAAGGAGAGAGAGCGAGAACGAGAGAGAGAGAGAGAAGGAGAGAGAGAGAGAAGGAGAGAGAGATTGGGTTATCTGTAGGCTTGTCCACTCTTTGTGTCTGAGAGCACACTTTGTGAGATTGGCTCTTTTGGAGTGTGTGTGACTTGTGACTAGTGCAATGGCTTCTGCCTTTCACCAGGCCAGCATTGTAAATAAGAAGCTGTTCTTAATGACTCACCTGGTTAAATAAAGGTTTAAATACGTAATCAAGTAAATAAATCAATTATGTTGTTCTATATTCTATCTTTCTTTAAATCTCTCATCCCATCTTTCTCTCAGTCTCTCTCTTTCCGTCTTTCTCTATAAAGTCATGATCATGCTCCATGTTTAGCAAAAGCTAAATGGGACTGATGTTGCTTCTTGCAAACACTTCATCATTTACATTTGCATGCGGTGCGGTAACCAGGAAAACCTGGAGTGGACTTTTAGTGGTAGTATTTTTCTATTAATCAAGTGGAATAGATTCTTTCACAAAGCAATATAAACAGCAGTGGGTGAACTAATATTTTTCAGTAAATGTGGGGGGGGGGTCCAAACAAATATTTTTTAAATGTGGACACGTCCCCTTTACACATTATTACCGTGATGCCTATGGCACCACCCCATTTCTCTTTCTGTTTTTATCTTTTTCTAATTCTCTGGTCACGAGGGGGTCCCACAGATGTGAGCAAGAATCGTAATCTGTGTCATATTCAAAAACATACTGTAACTCTGCTAGGTGTTAATACAACCGTGATAACAGGCTGTCAGGTTGTAACACTCACACAAAGTGTCAAGGAACAGATAATCACAAACCAGCGGCACTGAAAAGAAAAAAACAATAAAGGGCTCATTGTAACTCAACCTCACTCACTCACTCGCTCACTTTGAGCCAACCAATATCTTCAGCTCCAAACTCCACTAGCCTAAAGGGAACATGACCATCAGAACAAGGAGGTTTGGGCCTTCAACAGATGAGAAAAATAGTGCAAATAAAAATAAAAACAATGTGTGAGAGATAAGGACAGCATATAAGAGGAAAGAGACACTGGAAGCAAAATGAAAGGCAACAGGATGGTAGCTCGACCAATAATAACAACAAGGGAAATGATCACAACTGATATCAGTCTATCAGAAATATATAGTGCATTGTTTTCAGTGAGAGAAATGAGCTTTACGTTTTGCGTGCTAGGCCTTCTGAGTAGACGAGGAAGACTGTCCACCCAGAATTTGAGGAAAATTAATTCCTGGTGGGAGGGAATTAATTTGATTTTCTTTCAGAAAGGTCATGTAGCTATATATTTATATAGTACAATGTGACAAATTCCCGCAGATTTCACTGCATTGTTGCTGTATACTGAACAAATATTTACTGTAGAACATGTACACAGCATGTTGCTTTAGATCTGCAAAGCATCTTGGTCAAAAATCATTGGCAGGTTAATTCTGCAGTAAATATTTTCTGTAAATCAAAATAAAGTTATTTTAAGCAGCATTTTTCTGTTCTTTTTTCTTCTGACAGGTTGTTTTGCACGTTTAGCTAGTTTGCCTATGGTAGAGCAAATGATGATGATCTAACTTTACTCTCCACATACGTTTTACCATTTTACTTCTAAAAGCTTCCTGAGAAGAGACTTTCTACACCCTTTGACTTCAGAAAGGCAACTTTACTCAATATTTTAGAGCATTATGTTCATTTACAGTCATTTTGTGATATAAATTTACATTACTTTCCTGATGAGAATTAAAGTTTGCTGCTGTCTTAGTTAACTGTTAGCTACATTAGCTAACTAGCTAGCTAACAACTCCTTAGCTAGTTAGCTTGTAAAGCTTATGTGCATAGTCATACCAAAATAAACAATTTACACATTAGATTTTATCTGGTCAAAATTTTGTTGATAACATTTTCAGTTAGTCATAAGTGTAACAGTATTTGATAAATTAAACTTGTGTGTGTGTGTTGTTGTGTTAGCATTAGCACCATTTGAAAAGCTCTTTTTTTGTCAGGCATCAGAATAAAGTACTGAAATAGGACAAAGAGAAACATCACCACAACAGGTAAGAATTTAAAAATATTTTTATATGAACTTTTTTTTACTTCCTGGTAGAGCCGACTAATAGATAATTGAATACAATTAAATAAGCTCATTACCTGCTGAGCTTAATCAGGTGTGTTTGTTCAGGAAGATCATAAAACTGCAGAAATCTGGAGTTTGACACCCATGTCCTACAGCAAGTTACAAGCTAATTGTTGCCAGCTAGTTACTGTACATTTCACAGTAATTTTTTTAGTGTATCAGTATGGCAATACCTGCAATTTTGCCAGCAATAGGGAACAATACTGAGATTTTACCTCCCCACCCACATGTAAGTGTATTTGTTATTCATTGGGTAGGGGTGTTTGTAACGTGTGTGTATGTGTGTTTTTGGTAAGGAGGGGTGCCTATATTGCCATTCCCCACACGATCTGGACTGTGGCGTTTAAACTCCAGTCTTAATGTACTGTTTGTCTGGGCCACACTCTCCAGTGTGAAGGGCGTTCCATAAAACAGTCCATTACTGTTATTATGACTCCGGCAGCAAGCCCAGCCACTCCACGCTCAAAGATGGAACCAGTCATTAAATTTAAATTGAGCAATATTTTCTGTCTGACGCCGCAGAAGGCTGTTAAGATGGATTCATATTTCCTTTGCAGTTACTCGTTTACTTTGTTGCATAAAACCCAGCGCTCTTTTGCTTTGTTTTCAACTAAATGCAAGACATTTTTTTTTATTTTGGTCCCTGTAGATGTGTTTTAATAAACTGAATATAAGGCTGCAAAATTAAAGACTTGTCAGGGTGCTATTAGCAGGAGATTTTATGATTCTATATAAATGTTTAGTGTCTAGTCCTAAATTGGCTAGTAAACATAGCAGTGTTGAGCCAACACTGTTGTTGTGTATCAGAAACACATACCAATTGTGAAAGTGCACCCTTTTTGAATTCTATGGTTTTAACATATCAAGATATATAATAATAATAATAATAATAATAATAATAATAATAATAATAATAATAATTTGGTCTTAAGGAAAGACATGAGCAATGATTTTAGCGAAGCAATTGTTGCTGCCCATTAATTTGGGAAGTGTTAATAGGCCATTTCCAAACTATCTGAATTGCATCATTCTACAGTGAGAAATGGAAAACATCCAGTACAGTTAACAATATTTCTGGGAGTGGACATCCCAGCAAATACACCAAGGTCAGACTGTGCAATGCTCAGAGAGAGTGCAAAAAACCCTAAGAGCTACATTTCAGATGCTACAGGTCATAGCTAGAACATTAAAAGATCACTGAAGTACAATCAGGAAAAAAACGAATAATTAAGTTGGTAACACTTTATAATAACTTTCATTAATAGCTCATTAACTAATGATTAATAATTGTGAACAAATCATTAGTTCATGAGAACTTCATTAACAAATGATTTACTAATGATTTGTTAACATTTGCAAAAATTAATACAATCATTAATAACTACATGAACTGTCATTTATAAACATTTGTTCATGTTCAAATTCTCATGAACTAATGATTTGTTCACAGTTATTAATCATTAGTTCATGGCTTATTAATGAAACTTATTATAAAGTGTTACCATTAAGTTTTTTTTGTTGAAAGGGCTTCTAAGAGAAAGGCTCTTCATTCTAAAAAATAACATGGCAGCATGGCAAAAGCTTGCAAAGTTGCATCTGAACAAACCACAAGACTTCTGGAGCAATGTGCTTTGGACAACTAGAGAGGTTTGGCCATAATGCACAGCATATCAACACAAGCACCTCATACCTGTACCAACTGTCAAGCATGGTGGTGGATGGCTGATAACTTTGACTTGTTTTGCAGCCACAAGCCTTGCAGTCATTGTCTCAACTCAACTCAACTTATTTATAAAGCACTTTACGAGCAGCCTCAGCTGAGACAAAGTGCTGCACAGATGGTACATTCAACTAAAAATGGAAACTAGTGAATAATACAACAAATTAAGTAAAAAACAATAAATGCAACACATCAATTAATATAATAGAAGTAGGTCTCATACTGGGTTAAAAGCCAATGAATAAAAATGTGTTTTAAGATGAATTTTTAAAATGGACAGTGATGAGGCCTGTCTAAGATATATTGGAAGGTCATTCCATAGTCGACCCTGAATTCCTCTGTATAGCAACTTATTCTAGGCCATCTATCCAACAGCTAAAGCCAGCCTGAAACTGGGTTTTGTAACAGGACAACGATCCCAAGCACATCAGCAAATCTACAACAGAATGGTTAATAAAGAAAGTAATGAAGGTGTTGCAATGGCCCAGTCAAAGTCCAGACCCAGTTGAAATGCTGTAGAGAACTGAATGGCCACCAACCTCAATGAACTGAAGCAACATTCAAAAGTGTGGACTTGCTTATTATAATAAGTAAATGTAAGAAATACTCCATACTGTCTCAACTTTTTCTGCTTTTATGGTTGGGTAAAACAGAAAATTACAGTCTAGAACATTACAGCATACGACAATGTAATAAGTATATAAATGAATGCAGCAGATGTCTATATAAGTGCAATTTAAATAAATAGTGCATATTTATAATTGTGCAGTATATGCATTATTGGCAGGTAGCTGATATGCATCCTCTGAATGATCTTAAACTTTCTGTAAGATCGCAAACATCCACCCTAAGAGGTATATCATGCTATTGCTGCAGTGTTTAGGAAACAAGAGCTTCCACTTATTGTTGTAATATCGCAATATTCAGCTTGTATGTCTATCCTCCTACCAAGTCAGTTGTGGATATCAACCAAAATAAGAAAAAAACTTGCAGTCCAGACATATCTGAATGAATATAATTATGCTGTAGAGGCTGGGAGTTGAACTTTCATTCTGAGAAGCTTACAGCATAGACGGCCTTTCTAACTTGTCCTGTGCTGTCAGCAGAGAATGCACAAATTGGCTAACTTCATTCTTGGCCCTGCCTGGGTGCCTTTGATCGACTGATGGTATTCTTTAAGACGGAACTTCTTTTTATCTCTCCACATTATTGCAAAAGGGCAGGCAGAGAGAGGAGGGAGGAGTGAAGGAGAGGAGAGGGAGATCCGCAGGGTCTCAGAGGAGAGAAATCAAAGCAGGTTTTGATGTTTGGTAGAGCTGCAGATGAAGAACCAAGTCGGTGGGTATAGACATGGTACCAATTGCATTCTGTCACAAATCAAATTCTTCACTTGGCAATTTTGTTGCAGCAAATTAAGTTCATGTAGAAAAAATGACGATCAATGTTTGAGTGACTGTTTTAACCCTTAAAAGTGTAGGGTTCACGTTTAATGTTTGCTGTTGTAATACATCTTTATTTTTTGTCAAATCAGAAAAGTGCAGGTGTAAAACAAGTCTTTAATAAAGGGCAAAGCCAAAATCATAAACAACAGGTAAAGGGTCATAGGTTACATTCACATTACCAGGCTGAAGTGACTCAAATCCTGTATATTTCCTTGATGTGGCTCAGATCTGATGTTTTCAGGGCTGTGTGGACGTGTCACATCCCATCTTTTCAAATCAGATTTGAGTCACTTTCATTTGTAGTTCTAGATCCATGGACATGTGACTTGAATGTGAGGTCTTTTTGCTTGTACACATGTGTGAGGCAGTGTTGGCTTCTCTCGTTTACTCACGTCGCTGTAAAAGCAGTAAAAGCAGCCAGCTGGCATTTATTCACCTTCTTCACCTGATCATGTACAGTCCAGCACCTGTTTACTGTCCTCCTGAGCAAAATACCATCACACATCAGCTACTAACACGTCTGTTTACCAGTTTTACTCAAATCAGTCCTCTCACAAATACAGGGTTGCCAGATCTCTCAAATCTCCTACTGATTTTGTAACTGGAAGTCACACTACACAAACGGAAACTAGTGCAAAGTCTAAAGTGACACATACATGTCAGTGAGCTTTAAAACATAAATCTTCAAATCTTACTTTCTCATTCAAGGTTTTCTTTTATTTACTGCAAAAACCCTGCAAACCGCCAACTCGGAAGTTTTACCGGAGAATGTCAAATCAATCAAAAATCAATCTAAATGTATTTATATAGCGCTTTTTACAACAAACGTTACAAAGCAGCTTTACATAATTGGCATAAGACTATTTGAATCACAACGTAAAACCCAATGCGAGTAAGCTAAAGGCAACAGTGGCAAGGAAAAACTCCCTCAAGGCTGGAGGAAGAAACATTGGAAGGAACCAAGACACACAAAGGGGACCAATCCTCCTCTGATCAAACTACTGATAGAGATTTACATGCTTAGTTAAGTCTGACATTGTGCTATAGTGGAAAACAATAATGATATTAATAATAGTGATAATTGCATCCGTATGGGGTCAAATTAAAAAAAGTGCAATAACCTGAAAGCTTCAGTCCGATCATTGAATGTATTTTTGTAAACATGGCAACCCTGCACAAATGTGAAGCTTTTTGTTGATGTGTGTATGTATCAATGTGTGCATGTGAGCCATTTCAGGGACAGATTGGTTCACATTACAGACAGATACAGCTCACTTACATTTGTGAATGTGAACCGTCAAGATATTTAAATCTGATCTGAGCAAGGTCTCAGGTCTCAGACTAGTCAATGTGGTTTAGAAGACAGTAGGACAACTAACAAACATCTGTGTAGCCAAATGCTGCAGTGGCCATATTAAACAACCAACACACAACTGGGGTAATGTGGTGGGTAACATCTCTGATTCCTTCTTGGCTGAGTGGGGTCCAATCTAACTACACATGGCTGAAAGTGTAAGGCGCTGAGGATAAGAAACATCTGTTAAATGATCAAATGCTGAAGTGGTTTGAGAGATGTTTTGGTGATTTATTTTGATGCAAACAACCAGGTTAATTGGGTGACTATTCTGTTCTAGTGTTTTTATAGCAATGCTAGACTCACAGTGCTGAAATTCAGAAGCAAAATTTAGACCCCAAACATGCTTTTCTGGGTGACCCATTCAGATAAATATTCTCCATTTCATTTATTGATATTGTAAAGATCTATAGCTAGAAGTTTGTGTGTTTGAACCCAATTAAATAAGCCAATTAAAATTATGAAATTAAGTTTGAAGCTTAGACCCAAAGTATTTTCTGTAAAGATACATTTTTAGGATGAAATAAAAATATTTTAATAGTTAAACATTGAGTCCAGTTAGATATTAGCATTTTACATTTAATGAACAATTAAAAAATCATAAAAATCAGTTTTTGGAGAACAGTTCAGATCTTTTTCTTATAAGCCAGCGTGATGCTTTGGATGAATGTAATGAATTTGGATATTATGTACTAATGGTGCATTGGTCTGACACGTGGAATTCATTTTTCTTCAGATGTACTAATGCTAACGACGAGTTTGTTTGGGAGTATGAACAGCTTGACTGCCTGAGGTAGCATGACCTTTCTCTGCACTGGCATTGTCCATTTCTGCCAGTCAAACAGATGAGTAAAGATCACATTTTGGCCATTTTATGCCAGACTAAAGCAATGAACACAGAGATATCAGTCTTTATAGGGCATGCACATGAATTTATTTGCAACACACACTGATAATACAGGCCATTCCAGCTGGAACTTTTTAGAGAACCTCTGTAAGCACATTCATTCCCCAAGGCCTGCATTTCCTTATTTCACACTTTAATATGCCACTGTGGAATTTACTGAAAACGTTAGATTAAAGAGGTTTAAAACACAAACCTTCTTTATGTCATGCATTATACAGCACTATTTGGATTGAATGCAAAAACATTAAATGTGGGACTATTATCTAATAGAATAGTTTTAAATATCAATATTATCATCATTTATACATCACAGACATAGAGATGGAAAGACCATAGTTTGCAGTTTGCAGACCACATTTTACTCCAAAGCTTTTCCTTAACATACTTCATGCAAATTGCATCCTACGTGTAAATTTTTTGCCCATTTTACATTTACATTTACATCATCAGTTCAAATGGAAGTGCAATGACATTTCATACCAATTCGGGAAAAAATAGAAAAATAGGTACATCAGTAGGTTTCCATCAGCAGCAATTCATATAAGGAACAACAGCTGCTGATATGTCCTGTTATATACATGGACTTTCCTCCACCAATCCATATCTCTTATGGTAGCACACTGGTCTACCAGCACTCAGTTTGTGGGTTCATATACCACCAGAGTGATGCTGTGAAGAGCCAGCACAAGCATGCACAACAGGGTTCCGGTCTTATGTCGGGAAGGTCATCAGTTTGATCCCCTGGCAGGTCATGAAGGAAGTGGCATTGAGCAAATCACCAAACTCCCAACTGCTTTAAGTCATGTGTGCATGTTTGACTGCATGGAGGGGTTAAATGTGGAGACAATTAGAAGAGCATTTCTCATCTCTGGGGTATAACACTGCCTTAAACGAGCCAAATCAATTATCCAAAAACGTATTTTTTACATATTTTAAATGAGCTTTTATTGTGTAAATTATTTACAGAGACTAAATATTTTTAGCTCGTTGGTTGGTTTGGCACAGTACAGTCACAGGCATAGCTAGTTTGTGGACAAGTTAGTTATGTCAATGCAAGTCTAATGCAAGATATTGTCCATCAGGGATAATTGCTTAAAAATGGGAAAGCTCCTCAGACTGGACCACCTACAGCGCCCTTTCAGAAAATGAATATATTGTCAAAAGTTAATTGTTGATTGCAATTTAATAGAAAAAGGTAAACTCATATTTCATATTCATCACATGTAGAGTGAAATGTCAAACCCTTGGCTTATAGCTCATGAAAATCTTTAATTATAAGAATGTTACATTATAAATATAAGAATAAATATTATAATTATTTAATATTATAAGAATATTTTGGTTTACTTATATAAATTATTTTAACAGTATAAATACTGAAACAAAAAATGCTTGAAATATGTCACTTTATGCATCCATCCAACACCTTCTGCTTTATCCGAGTCACGGTAAGTCTCCTACCCCTTCACCACACTACCTTAGCTAAACCCTGGACAGGGCGCCAATCCATCAAAGGGTATTCATACCAGGACAAATTAGAGCACCCAATTCACCTGGCATCCATATTTTTGGACTGTGGGAGCAAATTCTTGCAGGGAGAACATGGAAACTCCATCACTGACCCCAGCACTAAAAGACAACCGTGCTAACCACTAAGCCACCATGTCATTTTATGTGCAGTGAATATAAAATTAACAGTGTGATTGCACACAACAGAATTTGACCTCTGAAGTGGTGCGCAGCCGTCTCCATGGTGCCCAGGGAAGAGTTAGGGGTTAAGTGCTTTGGAGATATAATAGTGCAAGTGAAGCAGCTACCATATCTCTGAAGAAAACCAAACATAAGCCTTTATGCAGGAATAACAGCAGTGAATAGCTGGCATTCGGCTTTACTCTGTGTTGTGTATTCAGAGGTCTTGTCAAATGAAGCTTCTTACAAAGAACCAACACACAGAGGAATTTGACCTCTGCCTTTATTCCATCCGTGCAGAGAAAACACAAATACACACACTAGTGAGCACACAAACACACTAGGGGGCTGTGAGCACACACGTGTCTGGAGTGGTGGGCAGCCTCATCATTTGTGGCGCCTGGGGAGCATTTGGGGGTCATGTGCCTTGCTCAGCCATGCACTGCTGGTTCGAGGGGATCAAACCAAGCCTGCTTCTCTGACCTTCTTCTGAGAAGTTCTGCTTCTTTAGGCCAGAGAACCTGAACAATTAAAATTTCTACCATGTGGTGGATTAAGTGGGCTGTGAGTTGCAGAAGGTTGAGAAGCCACAGCAGAGTCTGAAAACAGGCTACAGGCTTTATTCTGTATCATTAAAGGTGGATCTTTTTTATTAGAAATCATAATGAAATGGCTAAGAACAACCAACATTAAGTAGCCAATGAACACTGAGCTTTTTTATGCCACAGAAGCAGAATAAACAGCCAGATGGTTGTTGTAATATTAGTGCATGTACACTGCTTTCACTGAGCTTTTATGTGAAGACAACACTCAGGTGGAGATGGTGAGAAAAATGTAAAAATTCCTATTATTCGTTTGAAATAATACCCTTTATTTTCATGTTTGACCTTGCTCTCGTCTCCGTGTGGGGAAACAGAACGTCGGCCAGATGGGCTCAGACAGCATTACTTTTCATTGATGTATGTGAAAAATGCAAGTTTGTCTCTTTTTTATTCCTTTTTGCCATCTGAGTTCTTCTGGCTGATGGTGCTTCCACAACACATTCACACAATGTGAAGCAGCTGATGACAATTAATTGGAAATCTGCCACTTGATTTCAACTTTCAGTGTAATTTACATGATCTGCTTTCACATGGGTCAAGGAGATGAATGTTATTAGTTGTATTGTGTTCCCTTAACTGTGCAATTTGCATTTATGCTAATTAAACATCCTCAAACGCTCAAGAGTCGCTATTTCTAAAGCGGTAATTCATTTTAAAATCAGATGTTAAGTTCTGTTAAATTTCAGTGGAGTGTTCCTTCTAGAGACATTTTTCTTTGTGAATGAGGTGTGCATGGATTCTTAAATCCACTCATTCATTTTTAATTATGTACACACCTGAAGCTAGCTCAAAGTCACTCGTGTGTACAGTCAACTCGTAGTGACCTGCAATATCTACAGCTAGCATGTCTGAGCAATGCATCAATGGTCCAGATAAATATCTGGCCTTACTTCTGACCAACTCCCCAGATAGCAAAATTATTCTGGCCCACATCTGGCCCTCATTCCCTATTTAATTTGGCCCACTGGCCACATAGATTGACGGCACTTGGGCAGATTGCTCCCGGTTGCAAGATGTGGGTCAGCAGTGCCATTTCTTAGCCAGACGTGGCCCACATCGCTATGCTATCTGGGTCTGGTCTTTTGACTGTGACAGCGAGCTTTGGTTCTGAATCAAACCTACATGAATAAGATGCACACTGGTTAACAAATCTCTGCTTGTAACTTTTATTTTTAATCACCATTACATTTACTGGCAATCACCCACCCATCAGCCTGACGTAGCAGTCAGAGAAGTAACTGCAGCACAAACGGGCTCTGTAATGGTAGCAGAACTTGTGCTGATGTTGTTGGTTTCACTGACGCTGCTCTGTGCTGCATTCTAAACCAGCACTGCACACTCTACAAACACTGCCACTACAATGCTACTACTGCATTTAAACATTTCATTGCAGCTAACGTGTATCTCGCCGCCCCCTGCAGTCAGAACACAGCTGAATATGAAATGAGATGTTGACACAGTCGACCAGCACACATCAAAATAGCTTTTAGCCTCGCTACGTCTTGGAGGAGTGAAAAAGCCCTTAGAGCAACAGCTCTACTGTCACCTGCTGCTGCAGCCTGATTTCATATCACCTTCTGAATTATGCAGCCTGTGTGTGTGTGTGTGTGTGTGTGTGTGAGAGAGAGAGAGAGAGAGAGAGAGAGTGCAAGAGAAAGAGAAAAAGAGAAGGAGGATAAAAAGAGAAAGTGACAGAGATTGTCAGGGTAAAGAGCAATGAAAAATAGAGCAGAGGAGAGAGAGACAGATGGGAGAGAGAAAGAGTGAGATTATGAGAAAAATGAGAGAGGGTAAAAAGCAATAAAAAGCACAAAGGTGAAGAGAGAGACAGAAATGTGAGAAAGAAAGAGAGATTACAAGAAAGAGAGAGAAAGTGAAAGAGCTAAAAAGAGATTGTGGAGATAAAAAGTGATGAAAAGAGAAAGCAATGGACAGAAGAAGAAGAAGAGAGAGAAAGAGAGAGATAGCAAGAGAAAGAGAGAGAGATGGAGTGAGAGAGATTGAGAGTGAAGGAGAGAGATGGATGGAGAGAGAAAGAGAAGGACAAAGAAAGATAAAGAGAGAAGAGAAAGAGAGAGAGATGAAGAGTAAAAGATGGAGAGAGAAAGAGCGAGAGACAGAAGGAGAGAGAAAGATGGAGAGAGATGGATGGAGAGAGAGAGTGTGTGAGAGATGAAGAGAGAGAGAGAGAAAAGAGTTTGAGATAGAGAGAAAGAAAGAGTGAGAGAGAGAGAGAGAGAGAGAGAAAAGGAGAGAGAAGGAGAGAGACACAGAGAGAGTGAAGAGTGTGAGGCAGAGAGAAAGAGAGAGAAAGCGTGATTGAGAGAGAGAAAGATGGAGAGATATGGATGGAGAGAGAAAGAGAGTAAGAGAGAGAGATAGAGAGAGAAGAATTTGAGATAGATAGAGAGAGAGAGAAGAGTTTGAGATAGAGAGAAAG
>BRDA01091542.1:24344-44892 GCA_036984385.1 Crenuchus spilurus
AAGAAGAGAGAGATAGAGAGAGAGAATGAGAGAAAGAGAGAGGTAGGTATAGAGAGGTAGAAAGAGAGAGAGTTAGTGCAGAGAGAGAAAGATGGAGAGATATGGATGGAGAGAGAAAGAGAGTAAGAGAGAGAGATAGAGAGAGAAGAATTTGAGATAGATAGAGAGAGAGAGAAGAGTTTGAGATAGAGAGAAAGAAAGAGAGAGAGAGAGAGAGTGAGAGAGAGAGAAGGAGACAGAGAGAGAGACAGAAAGAGAGAGAGTGAAGAGTGTGAGACAGAGAGAAAGAGAGAGAAAGTGTGTGAGAGAAAGAGAGATGGATGGAGAGAGAAAGAGAGTAAGAGAGAGAGAAGGAGAGAGACAGAGAGAGAGAAAGAGAGAGAGTGGAGAGTGTGAGATAGAAAGAAAGAAAGAGAGAGAGAGAGAAAGATGGAAAGAGATGGATGGAGAGAGTAAGAGAGAGAAAGAGAGAGAGAGAAAGAGAGATAAAAGGAGAGAGAGAGAGAGAGAGAAAGATGGAAAGAGATGGATGGAGAGAGAAAGAGTAAGAGAGAGAAAGAGAGAGTAAGAGAGAGAGAAGGAGAGAGATGGAGAGAGATGGATGGAGAGAGTAAGAGAGAGAGAGAGAATAGTGTGAGAGAGAGGAGAGTACAGAAGCTGTCAATCTGAATGTTGAATGTATTATTTATGACTGATGTATATTTATAAGTGATAGGCCAAGAATTACATGCCTTTAGAAAGCGACCCGAGGGAAGAGACAAACTGTCTCTTTTTCTCTGCCCTGGAAACAAAATCACAGTGTCCTCTAAGAGCTTTTCATTCTTATTGAAATGTTCCCAGTTCAGTGTTGGCTTTGGAGATCGAAACAGTAAATGTCAGCGTCGCACAAAGGACGGCGAATGTAAATAGAGTAAATGTTCACATAATCTCACTGAGCCTTATCAGAACCATTCAGACGATGATCCAAACATGCCAGTGCTTGAAATCCAGCAGGACAGGCTTGTGTACATAGAACACACAGTTCAGTTCAGCTTTCTGTCATTACATATGTACACAAATGTACAGCCTTGTCAGACCTGTGCTGAAAGAAGCACGAAACCAAGTAAGTAAATAAGAAAACTAAATACAGGGATGTGAGTAGAGACTATAGTTGTCAGTTTATTAGATACACTTGGATTGTACTCAGTGTGGTGTTGCATACACTAGTCGACTAATCGATCTAATAGTTCAGAGACGTACAACCTTTTTAAGTTCTTACAAGTTCTGAAGACCCACTTTTATTCCCAATATTATAGGTTATATTCTTAGTTGTGTGTATGAGTGTGTGTGTGTGTGTGTGTCTTTGTATTTCTTCCTGGTGGGCACTAAAAGTCCTCATAATGATAGGAATGCAGGTCAGATCTGTAAAAGTGGGGACATTTTGCTGGTCCTCACAATAAATGTGCCATTTTCATGACAAACGTTTTTGGAAAATGTAAAAGAGCAGAAGCATTGACCTTTTGTTGCTGAGGTTAAATTTAGATTTATTTTTAAGTGAGTAGAATGTTCTCACTAGTATAGTACTACCAAAGTGTGTCTGTGTGTATGTACCAGGTTTATGCCACATTGTGGGGATTAAAACCTGTTTATACACTCAGGTTGTCTGAGGTATATGAACTCAGAAGCTGCTCTTCCAGGTGAGATTCTCTGCTGGATGTACACAAACATGGCACGTAACATTTTTCCAATGAGAAGTGACATCTGCCTGGAATCATGGATATCTTTGTTGTTTAAAAAATCTGAAAAATAGTCCAGTAATTAATTATTAATTAAAGTGTATTAATTATTAATGAATTAATATATTAATTAATGCTTAATTTAGCTCAGAATTAATAAAGTGTCTATCTGTCTCTATTTATCAATAATCCAGCCTGTATTTTTCATGGCTGACAAACAGAATTACAGTCCAAATTGGCTCCTGTAAAAGAAGACAGGACCACAGGACCATGTGCGCAATGATGGTTTCCTAATCCAGAACATACACGGTTTGAGAACTGTCAACTTTCATAGAATATCATAATTTGACTGCCTGGCAAACGGGCTGTTGAGAAGTTCCAGAAACTTCCCAATGTGTGCAAGCCACTGAAAGAAAGTGAAAGTAAAACATTTCAAAGTGCCGTTCAATCAAGGGGACCCTAGTAGAGCAAATTGACCAAAGTATTCACACAGTGACCACAGAGGTCAGTCACAAATTCCTCATGATGAAACACTGCATATGTTTTTATATCTCACTCATAGATCACTGAGTTACTTAAGCTTAATAGTATTGTAAACAGTTTCTTAGACTGAAGCCATAGAAGCTGAAGCTAAATTTGCAGTGGTGAGGTATACATTCATTATCTTCTTCTTAATCCCGATCAAGGTTATAGTGAGTCCTCTATTCCTTCACTGGACACAGAGCAGGGCAAGCCCAGGACATGGAAACTCCATCCAGATGTGGACCTAAACCCAAGACCTCAGTGCTGAGAGGCAAGCGTGCTAACAACCAAGCCACTATGCCACCCACTGGTGAGACAGACATGGCTAAAAATAAATCTTAGTATTAAAAGTAGTAATTAAACAAAACATGTATATAACTTTGTGAGATTTTATCCTAGAAACAAAGTGAAACATACCGGAAACCTTAATGGGTCCGTGCAGGAGCTGAGCTCGTTAGCTGGTTTGCTCGTTAGCTGGATGCATTTTTCCCATAAGAATACATGTAAAACTGATTAATCCTTGTCAGCCGTCCAATATACAGTATACTTTAATATGATAAATAATGTGTTTATATGGGTTTTTTAAAACATAAATGAGACGACGACGACACTCATGTAAGCTGGCCGCTAATGAGAGCGAGACCGACGGTGCTCGTCTAGGCTGGCGGCTGCATGGTGACACTTATCATATGAAAAGTAAAAGTAAAATCTATCTAACTTTCTTGTTCACTACCTTTTGCTACCTTTTTGCTACCTTTCAACAGGCACTTTTACTGGACAGCGGTCAAAGGTAATGACTGACCTCTTCTTCTACGGTAGCATCTAGGAGAATCTACGACCGCAGCGCCCCTAGCGATTGGCATACTTGAAGAACATTACTCGTTAGCTGAAATTTTACTCGTTACCTGGAACAAAAATATTCAGAGATCTCGACTCGTTACCTGGAATACTCGTTAGTAGGGATGCTCGTAAGTAGGGTTATCACTGTATACTGGTTGAACCTAAATATATTTTTACATTCTTGTGAGAGGAACTTAAATACACAGACACACATTTTTCAGTGTGATTTGATATTCATATGGTGACGACATGGTAATCAGTGGTTGAGTAGCGGCCCATGAATGTGCGTAAACAAAGGCGCTCACCTGAACAAAGACATCTCACACCTATCCCATAAATATTCAATGTAGGACCCAGTGAGTGAGTGAAAAACAATGTTGGGTTTACTTTAGAAATAAAACCACATACAATGTTTATAAACTGTAATGACTATTGTGTAGTCAACACCTCTGTTTATTCAATTCTGAGCTCAAAAGTCTTGGCTAGAAATGTTTAGAGTGTGTTTATTTACAATATATCAGCACATCTGAAAATAGGATTTTGGAAAGTCTAAGTTTAGAGCAGATTTAATCAAAATATAGATTTATGACACTCTTACTGTTTTGACACTGTTGTTGCTGAGTTTGTCCTGAATAAAAGCCTGTGTAACACTTTGGGGAAAACAAATCATTTTAGATGGGTGTAATTTGTCAAAAATTCAGGGCATGTCAGACTACATCAGAGTCTCTGAAAAACCCTCAGACTCCAAATGTTAACACTTTACCAGAATCATGATTTGCTTTGAAGAAATACTTTCCTGCTAGAACTGAAATATAGAAAATAGACAAATTACATTATATCACAAAATTGTTCAAAAGGGGCATGAGAGTTTCATAATGGGGCTGTTTTTTGTCTCTTTTAATGGGACCACTGCATCTTCTTGCATCCTCCCTCAAATCAAGCACTAGCTCTAAACCAACAATGCTCATGTGTTTCTTGGTCTATGAGGGCAGGTAAAAGGCAGGTGTACCTAAAACACTGTCAACTCCATTCACTTTGAGATGTTATAAAATGGTCTACTCTTGGACTTGAAGGATTTCCGTTGAGAATTCCAAGTGACAGCAGCATTTCATCCAAAGCCAGGCCTCATTTATGCCTCTATAATCACTCCCTCATGATGGAGTGAAATATGTGCTTCTGCGTGTATGGCCCATCATCACATCCTTTCACACTATGCAGAATTACAGTGAGACCATAAAGACACTGACTGGCAGGGAAACACCAGAGTGAAGAGAGAGAGAAGCATCCTGCATCATTTCCATACTAATACAACTGCATTTGCTGCATTACAGTTACTTTACTAAATGCATTACTGTATTTATCAGTTACATTACCATTTTCAACAGAAGCATTGATTATAATACCAATTTCATGATTCATTTCATTCCTGTTCATCTTCCTCAAGTGTATTCTCTTTTGTCAATTACAATTTCATTTTGGTAATAATTGCATGTGCAAATTCACCAGTTACATTACAATATTCTCAATCAAATTATCAGCAATGTTAACCAATTTCTAGACTAACTGTATTATCTTTAGATGATCCCTTTTTAAAAGTAATTGCATTACATTTTGCATGATTGTCAATTACCATCCATACCATTTATGATACCAATTGCAATATAATTTGTATTATCATTAGAATTACCAGTTGCATGTTCATTTGCATTAGCAAGTGCATTCCCATTGACATAATTTCCAGTAAGTTTGGGATGACTAATGTTGGAAGTGGTGAATTTTTACATAAACAAAAAAGAAAAATTGAAAAATTGCAGTTTTTATCTGACATTATCTCGTTTTCAAGGACATGCCTAAGCATAACTGTCATATTTCAGGATTAAATAACTTTGCCATATAAAAATGAATCTCAAAAGAAATTGTGATGTATGAGCTATAAAGTCTTTAAACAGTGATGACATCATTAAAATGGCTGCCATTACATAACCTTAACATCAAAACCTTCCAATTTCATTGTTTACGTTGCAGGGACCCAGCAAGGAAGAAAGGTCCACACAACCTGAGTGTTTAAACAGGTTTTGGTCCCCACAGCATAACATAAACCTGGTACATAAATACAAACACACTTTGGTAATACTATACTAGTGAGGACATTCCATTCACTTGTGTAATACTGAGTAAAAATAAACATAAACATAAACTACATTAGCAGCCAAAGCTGCTAATTTAGTGCTTATTTGCAATGAAAATGCACAGATATTGTGAGGACCAGCAAAATGTCCCCACTTTTACAGATCTGACATGCATTCCTAACCTTGTGAGGACCTTCAGTCCTCATCAGGGAGAAATACGAGAACACACACACACGCACACACACATACACACAATAATGTAGTGTTTTCTGTTGGCTTCAGTAAGAAAGTTGCACCCCTCTGACCACCACAGTGTCATCCTCCATTATGATTTCATTATGACTCCCTACACCTCCATCCAAGGGGAAATGAATGAGCATCATCTTTCCTTTCTGGTGCGGAATGGATGAGTGTTATCCCTCCTTTCTGCCTGACTGCTCAGGGCCACTGCGTTCAGGGGGGCTTCCTCCACCATCCATCCTTCTTTATTGTCCCCTCTTCATCTGGAGGGCCAGAAAGAAAGGATGAAAAGAAAATGGGTGGGGGAGCTTTACAGAGAGGGAAAAAAAACAAAGAACAAAAAAAATCTTTGATATCAGTCATGTGGGGGCCGGGGGGCCTTTCTGTTGTTTTTCATTTCCCTTCATAAATTAAATTGTCTTAGAAAAAACAAAACACTGGGCTCAGGTACTGTGCCATCATCCTGCTGCTCGTGACTTGGTTTGCTAACAAGACCAACAGGAGTGTGAATGTGTGTGTTTGTTTTCATGCATTATGAGGACAGAAATGGAACAGGGTCACTAAAATAATTCTGACCTTGTAAAGTGTTTAAATGGCTCATATAATAGAATAAAACTTGCTTTTGTTTTGGAAATTTGAGATTGATGCAGCATGTAAACATCGTTAAAGTTACCCCCCATCCCCCAGGGGAGCTGGTCCATGTTTCAAATATTTGTTTCAAATGTTTCAAATTTAGCCACATAGCTTAAGCCCAACTTGGAGGATTGTCCAATAGGAATTCATGCTCTTCCTGTTGAGATTGTATTCATTTGTAAAAATTACATAGTAAGTCATACCGAGTTTTACACCACATTGACTAGTCCGTGTGACCCTGGATGTGGTTTGAGAGGTTTGGTTATATATGTTAACAGAAGCAACTGGGTTATTTAGGTGACTATTGATGTTGGCCTCACAGCTCCTCCTTATATCATGATGAGATAAGTAGAAAATGGTGTAAATATGCATTTTGTGTGAACATGAATATTTGAATCATTTCTATTGGTCCATTTAATAAATATTCAATGTAAAGTGAAGTTACAATCACATGAAGTTTTTCTTATGATAGCAAATGTAAAAAATAAGATGCATGTAGTATATACGGCTACAAGTCCTGACATTGTAAAAAAACAATCCAGTGTGTGATCGGGATGACAAATTCAAACAGAAATGCTTGTCGCTCTCATGACAACTATAACGAGGCTGGATACGAGATATTTCTCAATCACGGCGCTGGGCGGCCTAATTGATTGAATTTGGAAGGAAAATTAAAAGTTATGACCGTGAATGCTCCCTCCACTAGCATCACATCCACTCAGGTTAATTTAATAGAATGTGCTGCTCACTTTGATGGGTGGAGATGGGTGTGTACTTGAAGTAACCTTGACAGGGCTGTAGAGTCATTCAGTGTGTGTGTGTGTGTGTGTGTGTGTGTGTGTATGAGTGTGTGTTTGTCTGCAGGCTAGAAGCTGCATTGCACAGTGGTATTAATGAAACCACCTGTCCCAATCAGTCCTCGGAGATGCATTTGTGAGTGTACGTGTGTGTCCTTGTGTTGGTGTGTGGCAGTATATGCGACGAAAGTGTTCGCTTGAATTCTAATCTCTCTAAGCGACCCATTTCACTGGAGATGAACAGAAAGGGCTCGGATGAAAAAGTGCTTGGCCTCTTTTCTATCTTACCTTCTCTCATTTCATGTCTCTCGGCCCACACACACACATTCAGAAGCCCTTATAGATCAAACAGCGCTGCTAATCAGCCCAAAGACACCTGCTGAGATCCAACATGGCTTCCCCCATAGCCCAGTTTTCATTATCGACAGGACCATCACACACTATCGATTGGCCACTCTTTCCCACAGGCTCTCATTCTGCCTCTCCATAAGCACATCAGTTCCTGCACATTAGGGCGCTAATTGTGACTTATGATGGCTGAAAATGAGACGGCGCTCTATGAATATAGGATCAAGATGATTATTTATTATTTTCAGCAGGGTTGCACTGTGGGTGAATGTGGGAAGATGGGTGAAGGTGAAAACAAATGCAAGATCAAACATAAATGATTGTATTATACTAGCTATTGTGTATATATAGTAGCTATTGTGTATATATAGTAGCTATTGTGTGTATATACTAGCTATTGTGTATATATAGTAGCTATTGTGTATATATAGTAGCTATTGTGTATATATAGTAGATATTGTGTGTATATACTAGCTATTGTGTGTATATACTAGCTGTTGTGTATATATAGTAGCTATTGTGTGTATATAGTAGCTATTGTGTATATATAGTAGCTATTGTGTGTATATACTAGCTATTGTGTATATATAGTAGCTATTGTGTATATACTACTGTAGCTATTGTGTATATATAGTAGCTATTGTGTGTGTATATACTAGCTATTGTGTATATATACTAGTTATTGTGTATATATAGTAGCTATTGTGTATATATAGTAGCTATTGTGTGTGTATATAGTAGCTATTGTGTGTGTATATAGTAGCTCTTGTGTATATATAGTAGCTCTTGTGTGTATATAGTAGCTATTGTGTGTATATACTAGCTATTGTGTATATATACTTGCTATTGTGTATATATAGTAGCTATTGTGTGTGTGTGTGTATATATATATATAAGCTATGGCTACGTCCAAAATTGCCTATTTCCCTACTACATACTAGGCAATAGCAGTAGGCAAGACTAGTGCATCCAAATAAACAGTATTCATCAAGCAGTACATGAAAAGTACCCACATTACCTTCAGACATTATGAAGTATGCATCAATAGCACACTGTGCTATCCCATGATTGAACAGGAGCTGTGGAGACAATTGAAGCTGTGAGGAACAATGGCGGAAAGTAGTGAGTCTTACATGTGTAAATTACATGAAAAAATTTTAATTAAACATATTATGACAAAATGTATATATATACACATATACAACTTTATAGTGCTGATGTGATGGTGGACATATTACATCCAAAGTTGCGTTTATACTATATACTTATGTACTGAAAGTCTAAGTTTAGAGCAGATTGAATCAAAATATAGATTATGAAACTCTTACTGTTTTCACACTGTTGTTGCTGAGTTTGTGCTGAACAATAGTCTGTGTAACACTTTGTGTATTTTTTTTAGATGGGTGTAATTTGTAAAAAAGTCAAGGCATGTCAGACTACATCAGACTGTCTGAAATTCCCTCAGAGTCCAGGAGGTTAAGGAAGTCAAGGCAGGCTTTGCAAAAGCCAGAAGAAAAAGAACTGAATAAACAAAAAAATTTGCCATGGTGAGAGGAGAGCAAATGTTTAATTGAAATGTAATCTAATAGACATGTGAAAAGTCAGCTTGAAAAAGCACACAAATATGTTGAAAAGTACCTTATTTTCTGAGAGGACGAGAGAGAAGATGTGACATGATATCAGAGTAATGCCATATTATGGCAGCAGTATGTAAAGGTGCACAATTGCTTGCCGTTTACGCCCCGTTATCTGTCAACGATGATGTCATTGCTGCAGGATAAGCCTGTTCATTTGGCAAACTGGAGCCAGTCTTGAGTATTACGGTTCCAGAAGCTGATGCTGATGGTATACATGCAAACTATTAGCAATAAAATAATAAGAAAATTAATCTGTTAATTCATTTTTTTCAGGGAAAGATTTCTCACTGTATTAACTACCCGCCAAATTGACAGCACGCCAACCTCAGATGCACAGCCTTCTACAAACCAATCAAAGTGAAGTGTATTGTAGGTTGTAGGATATTTAGTGAAAAGTTATTGAGTGCTTGTTAAACTGCAGTGTGAAACCAACACTATGTGGACCAAATGTACGCAATGTACCAAAAAGTCAAATCCTGGTCTGGACCTTAGCCTGGACTTTGAAGTGTGAGTTATCTACATATGTTAATAGAAATACCTTTATTATTAGACGTATTGTACTCTAACTTATGCCTAATACTGTGTATCCAAGTTTCTGTGCGATTTTATGTTGTGCTACTGCAACACTATAAGGGCTCAATTAAGTTCTGTCAATCGTTATTTTATATTATTATTATTATTATTATTATTATTATTATTATTATTATTATTATATTTAAATTTCTAGATTGATGATGTTTTATGTTGTAAAAAAACAAAAAATGTTTTTGACCAATACTACTGGCTGTATTAGGGTTTCTACACACAAATCCATCAGAGATACCCTGCCTGGCTCTTTCTGTCATCCAGATTCAACATCTATCACTGAAGGGATAAGAGATGTGTAAAGCATTTCATTTCAGACTTCACCCTGATAAACTGGTTCAATCTGAATAAGACTTTTGTGGGATATTTCTATTTTTTTTTTTTTTTTTTTTTAATAATAGTTTGATTCAGGTGTGCTGTGCCCAACCTTAACCTCATGTACCAAAGGCATATGATGTTCCTCTTTTTCCTTTTAAAATAACAGCATTTTTACTCATTGCAGCATATAAATAATGAACCATAAATCATCTTTAGGAATAATTTTTCAGGACTTACCACCAATGTTAAGGTGCAGCTTGGCAAGCTCTCAAAAATGGAAACATTTTGCTGGCAAAACAAGAATTGACAGTGTTTTGCCCACAGGTCTCATCAGGTTATTGATTGCACTTGTTGGTGTCTGCCTTTTATCCTATTGACAGGATACATAATTAGCTTAGTTTATTTAATTTATAGGGGAAATGTGATGGGGTAATATACGGCTGGCCATCACCAGCTCCACTACACTTATTAGGCATTAGAGACACTTTTAGCATTGTTCTATAGGAGTGTGCTGGCAGACAGGTGGACACTTATCTTGGTCAACAGCATGCGTGACCTGGAGATGTGGGGGTGGGGGGTGGGGGTACTGTACTGTGTATATACAGGGGTTAGACAATGAAACTGAAACAGCTGGTTTTAGGCCACAATAATTTATTAGTAGGTGTTGGGCCTCCTTTTGCAGCCAATACAGCATCAGTTCGTCTTGGGAATGACATATACAAGTCCTGCACAGTGGTCAGAGGGATTTTAAGCCATTCTTCTTGCAGGATAGTGGTCAGGTCACTACGTGATGCTGGTGGAGGAAACCGTTTCCTGACTCGCTCCTCCAAAACAGCCCAAAGTGGCTCAATAATATTTAGACACAAAGACTTGCTGTCTTGGTCACAGATGCGCCAGCAAGACGTGCAGCAACAATTTGTCCTCTTTTGAACTCTGGTATGTCACCATAATGTTGTGTGCATTGTAATATACTATATAACTGTGCTCTTACCTGCTAACTGAACCTTCACACTCTGCTCTTACTGGTGCAATGTGACATTAATGAAGATTGGCCACCAGACCATGATGTTTTAGCTATGAAGTAACTTGGGGAGACTTTATGGTATATATACCGGGGCTAGGAGAGTAGTCATCATTGGACTGACATGTTCATGGGGATGTTTTCATGTAATGTTTGTTCCCTGTGTGCACATTTCCGAAAACATCCAACATGAATCCAACATATAATCTACATATTGAACACTATACATCCAAAAGTATTTTTATCTCCATAAAAAGAGCAAAGAAAGTCAAACACAACCCTCACATAAATGTAGTCCAGTTATGAACTAACTCTGGACCACGTGGAGTTCATTTCAAACCAAATTTGCTTCATCACACAGTGATCTTCTATCGCTGATTGACAGCTGTAGCCTGTAGTGTTCAGCGTGTTGCCTGACTGTGATCCGCAGGCGAGCATATGTTTAATGCAGAGGTCCGTTTCCAAGCTCAAAGCAAAGTGTTTGAAAGAATAAAGTGTTCTTTGACAGTCTCCATTAGCCGCTGCATTACCCACTGTGATGGCTCAGCATGGGGGTAGCACCGGAGCTCTAGTCACGGACACCACACGCAGACTTAACAAGGAATATCTAAACAGAGCATAACACTGGAGATATCTGGAAAATGTCTTCTAGCTATGTTTAACAGCCTCTGACTCTCACCGTCTATTTCTTGTAAGCATGTTAGCAACACCTGAATTGATTGTAACAGGTCTGCTAGCATTGATCTACTCTTTGGATTCTCTGAGGCCAGAAAACTTCAGTGTATATGAAGAGCTAGGGATGTCAATGGCTTTTGTGAGGGTGAGGAAGGAGGGCCAGTGAATCAGGCCCTCACCTGAGGGTGGAGACCACCTCTAACTTGACGTACCTGGAGTCGGATAAGAGGAAGGCCTCCAGGTTGTGTATAAAAGGGCTCAGATTCTCTCACATGGGAGCGGAGAGACCTGAGGGAACACTGGAGGGAGAACACTAAGCTAGGCCTCACAGGCCAGAGCTGATGTTTTGGTGAGCATGCTGGGCCTAAAAGCTTAATGGACTTTATATGGATTTTATAAGGACCCATTGAAGGATGCCAGTAGCTTAAATAGCCTGTGGGTAGAGACCCTACAGGAGCTTATGTTTGGGTTTAAGTCGAGAGGTTTGGGTACTTGGTGATTGTGATTATGTCCACTAAATATGTGTAAATAAAGCATTCTCGTTTGTTCAAACAGGTGTCTGTTTTGTTGTTCAATGCTAAACGTACCTGATCACTGTGGGCATGTCCTTCTCCCAAAGAGCATGCCACAGTCTAAATACAGTAGATTATTTAGAATGAACAGGTAATGCATTCTAAAGAGATACAAAAACATATACAAAGAGGTGTTTTTTTTTTAAACAATAGGAAAACAACTTTTTTAAAGGGGAAACCTACAAAACTTTAAGAAGCTAGTTTCTTACATTTTATATACAGTACATTAAATTGGGGAGCAGTTAAATAATTTGCCTAAAGATACCATTCCACCTTAAATGATGCAGCAGTTACATTAATTTGTTTAAGCAGCATCTCATTCCACCTTAAATGATGCACCAGTTACATTAATTTTCCTAAGGAAATTCCCATTCCTTTTTAAATGATGCGGCACTTACATTAGTTTGCTTAAGCAATTTCTCATTCCACCTTAAATCGTACAGCAATTGCATTAGTTTACCTACGGAATTTCCCATTCGTTCTTAAATGATGCAGCAGTCATTTGCCTATGGAATTTCTTGTTCCACCTTTAATGGTGTAGCAGTTACATTCTGATGCCTGGTAGGAAATTAACTTCATAACATTTTGTGATTTCTGTTGATTTTAAAACAGATTAAGTCGAATTTTATAGACTTTTTGGATTTAACGCAGCTCTGCGTATAACAACTGCTGCCTGGTTAGTTTTGTTGCATTATATTCATCAGCATTATATAGTTTATAATGCTTGTCTCATGATACTTCCAATGACTCACATCATTAAATGGACAGACTGGGATGATGGACATTAAGGCTGAGGAATTTCATTAAGACCTCCATTGAACTGTATTAACGTAAGGAAAAGGGGGATAATAGGTCCATTTTTGGAGTTCTAGTCATCTTTAGCAGTCTCTGTGCAGAGCTGCAGTACATGTGATTGTTGAGTTATACACATGAAACTGAGATCAGATCAGACTTATTTTTAGACATGACTTTGTGTATTGACTGAGATTGACACAGAGATATAGCACACAGAGATATAAACTACCTTAGTACAGCTTTGCAGATTTGTGCTGATGCATACCAAGGAGTTTGAAATACTACCGTCAAGCTTGTTTTCCACCAGATGTTTCCAGTATGGGTGCCACAATCTATGAGGCTGTTTTGTGAATAATAAGTGAAAAAATCACACAAATACATATTTTACAGCCTTTAACACTTCTTTGGAGCACTGGATACTGCACACTGTCCAGGTGCAGCTGTACTGCTCTACAAGGCTGTTTAAAAGTCAATGTGGTTTCCACAACTGAATTCTGACCAATCAGGGTGCTGCTCATGCACAATAAGATAACATCAATTAAATGAGCAGTGTGAGATGCACATTGCAAATGGCTAGCAGAACGTGAATAATCAGCTTCCTCCATCAGTCATGGTGATTGTTTCATTTATCTCAGTTGCTGTGTATCCACAATGCGCTCGCTGAATATTAGAAATTCTGTCCAGCATCACAGAAGCATTTATTTCACCCATTTGGCTGCGTTTAGGGGATAAGCTTTATCATTTCGGAGACATCATTATGTGAATGAGTAGAATTAAAGCAGGTGGGCTTGTACTTGTGAAAGGGTTAAATCCAACTCCATGCCACACACATTTTTGAGATACTGCATCTGGATATATATATACATATAGACCCGCATCTCCTCAGTAAATATACTGACTGCTGGTCAACATGGCTAACAGTTCCAAAATAATACCATATCCATCCATTATCTTATCCACTTAATCTTCATCAGGATCACAATTAGTCCCCTACCCCGTCACAGGGCACAGGGCAGGGCATTACAGACTATCCCAGCCAAGCCCAGGAAAGGGCACATATCCATTGCTGGGCGCACACACACACAAGGACAATTTAGAGTACCCAATTGACCTGACCTCCATGTTTTTGGACTGTGGGAGGAACATCAAAACACCCAGATGATGACTTGAACCCAAGACCTCAGTGCTTACAGGTGAACGTGCTAACCACCAAGTCACCATGCCACCCAACAAAACCATATTTTTATGCAAACACATCAATTCACGGTAGAAATATGTTTTTGTTCACATAATTACTGAGTGAAGTATGAATTCTATTAAACATTTACTTCTTTGAAATGCTCCTCTGTCACTTTGCAGCAGAACTACAGCCACACACAGCAGCATGAACTGTGCACAGAGCAGCAGGTCACGGCTGAGGTCCGCACATAAAAATAAAATACAACTGTTTTTGAAAAATCCTAACTTTGGAATGTGCAACATACACATTTTCCCTTCTAATTCATTAATATTAGGTTACATTTTGCTGGACATTTATACAAGTAAAATTAAATGCAATTAAAGGACAAGTTAACATTAAACCTGAATATTAAGCCACACCCATTTCTTTAAAATCCCAGTCAGAGTCTTTTTTTTTTTTTTTTCAAACATGAGTTATATGCATATTTGGAAAGAGTACTGTTAAAGGAACCATCCTACAAAATTTCAGCCGATTATCTCTTATACTTTCCAAGATATAGCATTCCGAGATCAGGATTCGGGGGGTCTTGAAAACTCGTTTTTTGGGTACAATCTGCAAATTTGGTGAACGACTTGAGGCACAAAAACAACTTTTTTTTGGTGAGTTTAAGTGTTGTTTTTGATACAAACATATACTATAATACCAAGCGTGACTGGCTGAACAACACGATATCTCAATAATTTACCCAGATGCCAGGTTTTCCCAGACAAATCTTAATACTGAAACAAAATATTTACAGCACTTAAAAGATACACATAGTACACATTTTCTAAATTGATTTTGCTCCTGGCATTTCCAAACCTTGAGTGAGAAATCTGTTGAGTGTGGAAGCATTCCAGAAAACCCTGCACCTAGTCTTGAATGTTGAAGAACGCTGTCAGTAATAGAACATGTTGGGAAAAAATGGTGGACCTGTCCTTTCATTTTTAAGCCTGACGCTGCAAAACATGACTACTATTTGATTATTTCAAGCTTTCAAGCATCTTTATTGCATTCTAATGAGAGTCAAGCACTTCTCGAGTATGTACATGATGGTAAGTGTAGGTGTAGCTTCAGCAAAGTATAATAGTAATAAAAAGGGCCAAGTGAGCCATTAAGCATCATTAATATAAGCAGCTGTGATCCACATTAAAACTGCTATTCAGCCTTCAGGGATGAAAGATTCACCTTTCTGCTGATCTGCACATTCATGTTTTAAATAGCAGCTTCTAAATGCATTGGTACACAACACACATATTTATCCTTTAAAGAGCAACTGTACATACAGAAAATAACTATTATTCTATAATGGTAGTTATACACTGGTCACCTCAGCCTTCACAAGTCAGACATGATAGCGGTCATTGTTTTAAGAGTTTGGCTGATTTCAGATTATTTGACTCAGTCTTATTATATTCAGTCTATATTAGTCTACTTATTTTGAGAAAACAATTGAATATTATTAATTAATTAAATTAAATTATAATTAATCAATCACAATTTAATGTATCGCCTTAAACACCAAACTCTTAATTTGTTATTACTATTTCATTCAGTAACTGTGATGAACAGTGTGCAAGATCTTTGGATCCACAGGTCTCATCGAGAGTTCTTGTATTTTATTTATTTTTTAGACTTAAAATTTTTGTTTTTGTTAAGACTCATAACTGGCTGCGCTGTTTTGTACCTCATTCCAAAAGTTGCCCATTATGACTAGGGGTATGCAAATGTATTGGTTTCTGTGAGATCACAAAAACAGAAAATTTAAATGAGCAGAGAAGGAAATTTTTTTTAAATAAATAAAATAAAATAAAATAAAATACAAGTTTTGAAACTTTTACAGTCTATTGTTGTGGTTAACATAAAATTGACACTTCCACCAACATACTTCACATATGCAAGGCCTTGTGTTTTTTCCATTATCCCTTGTATCTCTGATATTCACTGTATGGCTCCATTATTGAACAAAAGTAAGCTAAAATGTTCCCCAACAGCAGGCAGGTGCTGTGAACTTTAAATTTCCCCCAAAACTCTTTGTTTGGAGTGCATTTAACCTTGGGAAGGAGGACTGGGCTCCATACGTTAGTGTGTACAGATGGGTCCTGTTCATGTGGTCAGTGAGGCAGAACTGCCTGCTGTCACTGCCCGGGGTTCACACACATTCAAATAGGTGCAGAATTATACTCTCCCACTGTGACTTTCTTTCTATATTAAAAAAGAAAGACTTAATAAATATTCAAAAGTATGTGTTTATAATAACACCATCCTGAAACCTGCTTTGCTTTTCAATAAGCTGACCTTTAAAGCAATGTGCATATTTTTCATGTGTATTTTTCACAGATGGCATTCAGTATTACTGGACTCGAAACATTTTAGGCCACTTTGTTCTCCACTCATATTATGATGGTTAACCATTTGTAAGTTATTATTATCACCAGCAATAATAATAATAAAAAAAAAAAACATTTTCTTTTCTATGGATTTTACATAACATTTATTATCCACTTTTTATAATACTTAACACTTTCAATTTAATGCAGTTTTTAATTGTTTTATGCACATTATTTTGTAGTAAAATAATCAGAATTTTACAATGAATTGTTACTAAATGTTGATTTGAGAGATCTGATGATGCAACATGAATATTGGACTATTAATTTTGCCATCTAATGTACTTATTAGTTCAACACAAAAGTTGACTCCAGTATCAGCAATTCACTCCAGCAACATGGATCAAGTCATAATTTGCTAACAATTTAAAATGTTCAAGTCTAATTATCAAAGAAGGCAATGACTTCAATGACTGCTAAAGATGGCAGATTGATAGATTGTTCCCAAAACTTTTCAACCATTTAATGATGCTTAATACATCCAGTGCTGGGAGCACCTTTTGACAGGATTATTTTAGACTGCGTTGGTCCTTTGCCAAAGACTAAGGCTGGAAACAAGTACCTACTCACGTTGATGTGTGCGGCTACGCGGTACCCTGAAGCCATTCCCTTACGTACCTTGAAAGCTAAAGGTGTAGTGAAGGCACTGATAAAATTTTGCTCTACTTTTGGGTTGCCTAAACTTTTGGGTTGTTCAGACAGATCAGGGTTCAAACTTTACTTCACAGTTGTTTGCCCAAGTCATGAAATTGCTGGGTGTGAAGCATCAATTTTCCAGTGCTTACCATCCTGAGTCTCAAGGGGCCCTAGAAAGATTCCACCAAACTTTTAAGTCAATGCTTCGTACCTACTGTTTGGAGTCAGAAAAGGAATGGGATGAGGGTGTTCCTTTTCTGTTGTTTGCTGTTAGAGAAACTGTGCAAGAATCTCTAGGATTTAGTCCCTCTCAGCTAATTTTTGGTCACACGGTGCGTGGTCCTTTAAAATTACTTCGAGAGAAATTGAGTTCAGATGACTCTGAACAGGTCAATGTGTTGGAGTATGTCAGTTCTTTTCGTGAACGCCTGTTTCAAGCCTGTGAGATAGCGAAAGCCACTTTAGCTTCTACTCAGTCCCGAATGAAGACTCGCTTTGATAAGAAGGCGGAGCACCGTGAGTTTAAGAGTGGTGATGAGGTACTGGTACTTTTGCCTATACCTGGTGCAGCTTTGAGTGCAAGATTTTCTGGTCCATATGTGATAGATCGTAAGCTAAGTGACACAGATTATGTGATTAACACGCCGATAATACAACAAACATGGTTGTTGTTTTTAGGTGTGGGGGTGTTATGACCCTGTGGGTCTTCATGTGTATATACATGTGTGTTTGTATATGCTTCTTTTCTCTTTCATTGCAGTCCAGAGCTGGAAGTCCTCCAGGTCACCAGTTCACCACTAGAGGGAGATGATCCTTTAAAAGGCAGTGTTCAGGAAGAAGACCAGGGCGAGGGCGGAGCTTTGTTTCTGGCACGTGTCCTGTGTGGTCCTGATTTCCCTGCTAGCCTGGCTGTTCATGTTATGTGGGTGTTTGTTTGAGAAAGTGACCTCAGTGATATAAAACCTATCGGTGTGAAAATATGGGAAAGCCAGTTGTTGCTTAGGGTAAGACTGACTCTAAACTTCTGTGGTTCTACCTGTTACCTGCTAATACATCCTGGTGTTACTGGGGGAGAAGGAATATTTTGATTTCTCTTTTCTCCTGGTTTGTGTTAGTTAGGGAGTGAGGATAGATTATTGTATTTTGGGTTTCTTTTGTTTGTTAGGTTAGTTAGTTTATGTTCCAAGTTAGTTTCTTGATGTTTATTGTGTTTACCTTCTCTCCCTTCTTGTTTGTTTTTGTCCACACATTGGTTCACTTGAGGTATTGTGAATAAATCACCCCTTTTTGATTGTACAGCTTTGTTTGTCGTGAGTGATTTGGGGAAGACCAGGAACACAGGGGACACACACATTTTGTTTTATATTTATTTATGTTATGGCCTGACCTAGACCAGGTCGTAACAGTATCAATACAGTATCATTACCATGACATTTAACGTATGACCAATAATTTTTTTATTAAACTTTTCTTTTATTGAACTTTTATTAAAAAATATAGTAATATAATTCAAGCATAAATCCATATTGATTTTCATTACAATTTGATTTTGTATATGCTTTACATACATGTACTCTGTTGACATCAAAACTAACAGAATGAAGGGCATACAATCTATAATGACATTGTGATTAATTGTGTAATGAATGAAACAAATTTAATTATAAACTATAATTGAGTATGTAATTATGTAATTACATTTAAATGCTCATTTAAGGGAAACATTTTTTCATATGAAAAACTTTCATAAAGCACATTTATGATGCGAAAAATTCTGGGAGGTTACTTAGTAGGCACGGCTTGTGGAATTAAGTCAACACAAGTGACAAAATACTGAATGAAGAAACTACTTTTAATGTTTGTTGTACCTCCCATTCAATAAAACGGATGTGGATGGGGTTTAAAATTGCACTGTAAACAGCCACTAGGTGGATCGACGTTTTAGCTTCACTTTCTGACTGCTATCATTTTGTACAGTTTTTTTAATTCAGTCTATGGTTTGAAGTAGTAATGTTGTTGGAAGTGTGTTTGTAACATACAGCAAGAAAGAGAAAGAAATAGAAAGAGAGATAATTGTGAAAAGGTACAAACAAGTAAAAAACCAAGTAAAAAGTGAAAAGAAAGACAGATACATCGATAGAACTGGAGACTAGCAGAGAAAGACACGAGATAGACAGAGAGCTGGTGGAGGAAGAGCCAGACTGAGCTAAAATTCACATTAATGTGAACAAGCGACTGAGATACCAAGACTGACAGTAGAAAGAGGGATGGACGATAGAATGAGATAGAAAACATTCAACAGTGAGTTTGTGTTCTCTGTAGGCTATACATGCTAGCAGCACACTGTGAGCACTGACACATTAATGTGAATTTTAGCTCAGTCTGGCTCTTCCTCCACCAGCTCTCTGTAGAAAGAGTAGAACACTACCTCAGCCTTCACTTCAGATGAGTTCAACGCACCTACAGATAGGTGGGAGGTAGGCAGTGGATGAGGGTTGGTATATGTCTTCATCTTTCCCAGAATACTCCTCACATTGGAAATCCATATAAAAGTATACTCGACTGGATGCTTGATTAAGTTTGAGCTTGGCTGGAGAGAAATCTAAATGAATCTGAAGCTCCTCTCTATTACCTGAGGGTGCCCTCATTAAGGTAAGAGATAGATGTTTCTGCTTAGCATGTTTGCAAGAGAGGAGTATATCTAGTTTTAACGAATGCAGAATGTTCTGGAAGGCAGGTAGTTAATCACGTCATTATTGATCTTCCTCTGACTCCATAAATGCACATGTGGGGTTGATGTCTATGGTGGTTAAAGTAACTCAGTGTACTAATAACTCACAGTTAACATGCCGTATATATGGGAAAAAATTATAATAATTAAAACAAATAATAATAATCATAATAATAACATTATTATTATTATTATTATTATTATTATTATTATTATTATTATTATTATTTATTATTTATTTATTTTTGTATATATATATATACAATTATTATTATTATTATTATTATTATTATTATTATTATTATTATTATTATTATTATATATCAGCAGGTGAAAATATAATAAATTTGAGTTTTGGTGTTCAAAAGAGGGAATATGGGAAACAACTCTGTCCAGGGAAACCCAAAGAACCATTTTATTGTTCAAATGTTGCTCTTTAATGTCTCAGGAAAGATTCTGTTGAAATACTCCTAATACTCCAGACCCAGATAAAAGTCTAATAGTTAAAACTGTGAAGGCTTATGGTTGAGTTCATATTGTCATTCTTGTCTTTAACAAGAGTTTTTGACTTGTAGGCAAATCTGAGCACAATGTGAGACTTCATTGAGAGAAAAAATGTAAATGTTCAGAAGTGGGGTGAGATTGTGGGGAATTCATTGGCAATTAGGCCAAGTAAAAAAAAAAAATTGGTGATCATCCTTTTTCACCAAAATTTTGGGTCGGGGGGGAGGTGTTTTTTTTTTTT
>BRDA01091546.1:0-25309 GCA_036984385.1 Crenuchus spilurus
AAAGATTTGGTATTTTAAAGGATTTTATCCTGCACTGGTCTGTTGATGTGCAATAAATATCAAAAGCTACTCATTTCAACTGACTGTGAAAACTTTTCAAAAAATCCTTATTCTTTGACAAATAACTTTTTTAACTGTAATGCAAATAGTTACTTTCCCTGGTAACGAGTTACTTTTATTATAAAGTAATTCAGTTACTAACTAAGTTACTTTTTTGAACAAGTAATGAGTAACTATAACTAATTACTTTTTTGGGAAGTAACATTCCCAACACTGCATTTGGAATAATGTGTGAATGAATAGTTTCTGATGTGGGTCAGTTCTTAGTGGTTTCTAATGATCAATTTCACACAAAATGCAGACGTACAAATTAATCCACCAATCACACTGGCAGATGGGTCAGTCCTTAGATTTCTTGAGTGCCCATTGGTCAGTTTCAAACTCAGGAATCATATTGTAAGCAGTAGATGTGGTGTTTCTCAGCCCTCTTTATAGACTCATAACTCTGGATGTGAATCAGACAGTCTCCTAATAACATTGACTAGAAAGAACAGACTACATATTCAGAAAGTGTTTGAAGTGTGCTGTGTTAGCTCAACAATATTCATAGACACAAAAATGAACATCCAATTTGACCCACAAGCCATAATGCCCAGAGGGTCAACTGGAAGTGGGCACAGCCTCAGTTTTGAGTTTTAGCTATACCAGTCCTTTCAGCAACATTTTTCAGGTTTCCCAGGATTTTCCAGTAAGATTTTCACATCTTGATGATAAAGAAACAAAGGCAAAGACTGTATGATTGTAGTTAGCTCTGTCTGTAGGTTTACTGAGGAGATCAGACAGAATCAAGGAAAGATGTTCCTGCACTGAGATTTTTGTATATGGTGAATCTCAAACTCTGTGTGATGTGGAGTGAGGTTAAAAATAAAGTACATTACAAGTTAATCAAAAACAGAGACTTGCTCAGTGGAAAGAAAGAAAGTGAGAATGAGAAAACAGAGCACCTCCTGTTCATATCTGTATCTGTTTAGAATGCATTATCTGTTATTCTGAATCTTCTACATCTATATCTAGTTACATCCCTAGTTCCTATATATTCAGCCCTTGCTTAATTGGATTGAGCCTGCTGGTTTTGTACATGAAGATGTGAGCTCTTGTAGCATCACTGCAGGCCATGGGTGTAATATTGTAATAAATAAACTAGGAACACAGATTTCACATCTTTTTTGTAACACTGAAGAAATAACAAAGAGAAGTCCTTGAGAATAATGCCAAAGGCAACACTACCCCTTTATTGTGATGTCATAAACCACCTTTAGGCCAAAACATTTTTAATTTGCACTTTTAATAACAAGCTGGCAAAACATTTAGACGCCTTCTGAATTTAAGCTTGATATACATGAAGCGCTTAGCAAATATCTGTGCAAACTTTTGTTAGGTATACTGTCCGTACAGTACATATATGGAAAATATGCTGCAGAAATGTCAAATTCCCCATTTTTGTGATGTCACAGAAACCACCTACTGAGCCTACAGCACCTTTGCTCCGCATATTTTACACTGAAGTGTCTCAGCCAATCAGAACAAAGGTCATTTACATATAGTTTCCACTGTCTAGTGTTCTGTTTTTTTAATAGTCAAACTTTATTTAATTTATAGCCATGATGAGTAGATGAAAATACCTGGACAGTGTTATTGGTATTTCGTGTCAGTAGTGTTTTACAGAAAGGTTCAGCTCAGCTGCCGGTGAAGCAGAGGGATTCCAGTGTCTCAGGGAGCTCCCATGTCTGTTTACCTTCTGGTTCTCTCCTTTTAGGTAGTCTGTTCTAGATAGTTCTGCTGGAGTCAATAGCCACACTCTGATAAGTCTCATAATACTTGTACTCTATAAACCCAAACAGAACTAATTCCATCTTTGTCTTTTTCCAAGTGAGTGATTGCCCACCGGCCTGGCTCAACACTGATGGAAGATTGAATTATCTCTGCATGATGCTACCTTAGACCAGCTGCCAACCAATAACCAGCTACTGTGACCTGCTCCAAATGCCCTACACTACTGACAACAATCAAGTTTATATGGATGACATCCTTTTCATCATTCATGTTTCACTATTGTTGCCATATCAGTACACCTGAACACTACAACAGCATCATAGGATTATGTGACTTATTAAGAACTTATAATTAGTTGACCAGAGGAGGATGGGTCCCCCATGTGTGTCCGGTTCATCCCAAGGTTTCTTCCTCCAGCTCTGAGGGTGTTTTTCCTTGCCACTGTCAGTGCTGGCTTGCTCACTGGGGATTTGGTGTTTTGTTATTACTAACCCTGTAAAACTGCTTTGTGACATCAGTTGTAAAAAGCGCTTTATAAATTTGACTTGACTTGACTGCTACACAGGTACACGCTTCAGCCATTGCTCAGCAGGACTGTGGCGAGGTGAAATATGAAGTCCAGATTTCTAGCAACACCCCTGGTGGCTGGTATTGTGTAGTGGGTAACAACGTTGATGGGGTTCAATCCCCAGCCTGTCCTAGTGACTCCCAAGTCTATATTCAAATGCATACAGTATGTAACATGACTGAAAGTGTCGTAAATGTACAGTATCACAAATATTTGATTAAATTCAGTTTTGAAATTGCAATGTATGCTAAAATTTCCAATTGCTAGCATAGCAAGCTAGGCTCATGGAAGTTATTGTGGAACATGAGCAAGAATGGATGGGAAACTGGTATAGTAAGTGTGTGCTGTACTCTTCCTCCAGTGGAAATGACACCAGATTCAGTTACAAGTGGTCACAGGAGGTATACCGAAAGTGGTTAAGCATGTTGGCAGTCCCTTGTCAACAATTGGCAAGACACATCTTAATGCCAGGTGTGAATGGAGGTTGAGACTGTATGCAGTCATCTGAACATCTATTAAACATTCTATCACGGCTTTGCATTAATCATCAGGAGACAAACTTCATTTGCAAGTCATACCTTGTGTTTTTAATTCTTTACAGAATACACTGTATAGAGTGATCAGCTCGTCAGCCTGTCGCTTACAATGCATTTGAGGGTTCAGGCCATTCAGACCTGCTTTAACTGTCCTCTTAACCATGTTAAATCATCCTTATTTCACTCAAATAAGATTGATTCTTCAAAACTCAATATCTTGTGTCAGACTGCAATCTGCAAGCTTTGATTAGAACAAATGGAGACATACTTAATTCCCAAGGAGCAAATGGAAAGTCCTTGGTCTAGAATCCAGATGAGTTTACAGTCTTCATAAACTTCTCATTAACATGATAGATTGATCACATTGTCCTTCATGTGCTCCACATTTCTTTTAGAGCTTGGCAGTTTTATGTGTATAAGAGTCGGTTTATTGACCAAGAATGTTATCTCTGTGAACTCATTGCTCACATAAATGAACATTACAGAATAATATTAGTTAATAATAACAAATAAATACAAAACAGCATCACATCTGCAATTTATATTATTTTACACAACATACTGTATCAAAACACATACAGTCAGATCAGAACATTACTATAAAAACCCAAAAACGAAACACTTTAAGATTGAAAATATTAACACACAGTAAATATGAACATATAAGGGTAAAAAGTTAGACCAAAAGAAGCTAAATTCAACTAAAACACTTGGGAGCAGTGTTGGCTGATTTTTCTGCAATGTGTGGCTTCCTCAAAGGCATCTCACCCCTCCAGTCTCACTACTTTTCCAGATGTGTAATATGATTTTTATATACTTTTATATAGTTGCACTTGGTCTATCCTTAAAAATAGGACTTTGGATGGAAGTTGGCAGCAATGCTCAAGGTTCTTATGTTCTGATGTCTTGAAATGAACACATGATCCTGGGGATTAATTAAGAATAGTAGATGTGTTTTTGTCACAGTATGAATTACTGAGGGCTATAAAAGTGAACACAGTTTCATTCAAACATGAAACGGTTTGAGAGATGTAATGGTGATATATTTTGATGGAAATGGAAATAGGTGACTATTCAGGTGCTCTGAGTTTTTGTATATGATAGTCTCACTGCTCTAAACTGAAACATCAAACAATCATAATAGTAATATTTGTCATATTTAAAATTGGTTTGATTCGATATATTAACATAGATTTTAACCATTTTTAATGAAAAAAATCTGGTTGACTATGGCTTCCTATCACAGTACCACATTGTCCCAGTGTCCGAGGGTGAAACTTCCCACAAGTTGATAAACCATGTTGTGGAGGGAAAACATGAAAGTGCAAGCTTAGAATAACTCTTACATTTCATTTTTTATGCTAATTTGTTTATTATAGTCTAAATGTTAGAGAATCTTCAGGAGAGTTTTGTAGCTGGTTGGAAACATGATGTTATGTGGCCAGTAAGGTATCCCTTACAGTGGCTGCTGAGGTTGGTGCTATGTATTGTTTTGGTGTTTTCTGAATGGAGTTTGTTATCCAGTACATTCACATCATGAACACTTCCTCCTGTACTGTGCACTGATACATTATGCACAGATCACTGCACTATTCTTAGGGTGAAATAACCAGCATCCATTTAATGTCTCACTGCAGCAGCAGGTGACTGATGGAGACAGCTATATGGGCACCGGCCTCCACTCCTGGGCGGCACGGTGGCTTAGTGGTTAGCACGTTCGCCTCTCAGCGCTGAGGTCTTGGGTTCGAGTACGCATCTGAGCGGAGTTTCCATGTTCTCCCCGTGTCTGCGTGGGTTTCCTCCGGGGTCTCCGGTTTCCTCCCACAGTCCAAGAACATGGAGATCAGGTGAATTGGCTACTCTAAAAAATTACCCTGGTGTGTATGAATGTGTGTATGTATGTTTGCCTAGATATGGTTGGCACTCTGTCCTGGGTGATCCCCCTAGTGCTCGATGCAGTCCTCCAGGTGGACGGTCGCTTCCGGTTGAGAGTATGCTGTGCGCAATTGGCTGCCGCTTCTCGCCGTTGTGTGTAATTGAGTGTGTGTAAATGGAGTGTGTTGATTGTAAAGCGTTCTTGGGTTTGAGAAAGGCGCTATATAAGTGTAACAATCATTCACTCCTACAGCTGCAGATTTGAGTCATCAGTAATTAACACCCATCTACCTGCACTGCAATCATACATGTCAGTCTTTTTCACACAGACAGATTTATATAATCCTCATTTCATCATCATATCTTTATTAGTATAAAGGTTATTCACCATTGTTTGGTTTTTAGTATTTCAATGTGTATTCACAACTGTGTGAAATTTTAGATCTGTTAGAGAATCAAATCATAAAGGAAAGGACCTTCATGCTATGTAGTAGTTAAGCAGAAACACAAGGTATGAGTGTCTGAGGACTATGAGTTCATCTCTCTCAGCGAAAAGAGGAGGGAGCTAAGCTAAGGCAGAGATCTTGCCATTGTTTTAGCAATAATCTTTACAGCCCTTAACCTTTCTCTTTAACTTGTTCAGCTTGTTCATCTGGAGGTGGATAACTGCTACACTGCTTAATCCCCAGTGTTGAATTCACTTTTAATGGGCTCATTTATGTCCAGCTGAGAGCTGCGGGTCAGTGTTTTCCAGCTCCAGAGCTGCAGACCATGTGCACTTACACAAGTTTCATGTTTTCTTGCACTACCATACCTGATTCAGCTCCAGCAGGGCTTGATCTTTAGTTAATGATGGGACTCAGGTGCAGGAGAACATAAAAGTTCAGAGCATGTAGACTACAGGGAGGTTCTGCTGTAACACTGACAGTTTTGCTGTGTAGACTGTAGAGGTGTAACTATCTGCTCACGATTCAATTCGATTCATGATATCACAAATCACGAGTTCACAAATTAGTTTTCTTACAATATTTAAAAAAATATTGAATATAGTTAAAAAAAAACATGGAGATCAGGTGAATTGGCTACTGGTGTGTGTGAATGAATGTGCATGTCTGTGTATGTATGTATGTTTGGCACTCTGTCCTGGGTGATCCCCCTAGTGCACAATGCAGTCCTCCAGGTGAACGGTCGCTTCCGGTTGAGAAGCTCTGCTTTATTAGTTGCCCGTTCTCACCAGTGTGTGTGATTAAGTGTGTAAAAGGGTTGTGTTGATTGTAAAGCATCCTTGTGTATAAGAAAGGTGCTACATAAATATATCATTCATTCATTCATTCATTCATTCATTTAAGACAAATTATTAGACAATACAGTGGTAACCCTACTTACGAGTTTAATCCGTGCAGGAGCCGAGCTTGTTAGCTGGAATGCTCGTTAGCTGGATGCATTTTCCCCATAAGAATACATGTAAAACTGATTAATCCATGTCAGCTGGCCAATATACAGTATACTTTAATATGCTAAATAATGTGTTTATATGGGTTTTTAAAACATAAACGAGACGACGACAGAGGCTGGCCGCTAAGGAGGACAGGAGGACGGGCGTACGTGTATGGCATGGTTACACTTATCATATGAAAAGTAAAAGTAAAACTTTCTTGTTCACTACCTTTTGCTGTCTTTGCGTCGCTTTCACTAGCACTTTCAGTTTTACTGGACAGCGGTCAAAGGTAATGACTGACCTCTTCTTCTACGGTAGCATCTAGGAGATGCTACGACTGCAGCGCCCCTAACGGTTGGCATACTTGAACTAATTTAGGCTACTCGTTACTTGGAATTTTATTCGTTACCCGGAACAAAAATATTCAGAGATCTCTCCTCGTTACCTGGAATACTCGTTAGTAGGGATGCTCGTAAGTAGGGTTACCACTGTACTTTTGTATTTCCTAAGTGTAAACAATGCCAAACAATTTTCTTTAAAAAATGTTCCCCTCATCAGCAACCAGGGCCCAACAGCACAAAATTGGCCATGCTCTCTCTGAGTGGATACATGGCACTCTCTCACCATCACTACTACCATGCAATGTCCACTGGCTCAGGTGTCTGTTAGCTGATGTATCAGAGTTCCTGCACTTTCCTCTGAGCATGTTGGCTGCCCAGCGATGATGTATCAGCAGCAGCTGGAAAAGAGGCGGAGTCTGACTTCACATGCATCAGAGGAGGCCTGTGCTAGTCTATACCCTCCTACAGTCAGAGACATTACAAGTGACTGGGAGAGTCCTAGTGGATGGGTGGATCAATTGGCTACTACTAAATTCAAAGTAGTCAAAAATCTTCCCCCGAATAAAAGGAAATGTCAGAAACAGAAGGGTTTTTTTACATTTTAACCCAGGAGTCTGAGGGTATTTCAGATACTCTGATGTAGTCTGACATGCCGTGATCTGATTTTCCATGTTTTGTTTTGCTTCTAGGATTAAAATTTCATACAGTTTCATTAATATGTCACTGGCAAGAGTGCCAACTCCAGAGGGTTAAACTTACTCTTTCTGTAACTGATGAACTTTAAAACTTTAAAAAACTAAAAAAAAACACCAAACTTTAAACAACACGTATAAATGCTTTTTTGAACCAGTCCCACCCAATGTAGTAGCAGCCACCCATCCACTAGAACTCTCCAAGTCACTGTAATGCCTCTGACTCTAAGAGGGTGAAGACTATCACAGGCCTCCTTTGATGCATAGGATCCCCAGCTCTAACAACACACTGGTTCTTAGCAGCACTGTACAGCTCATTATTATCTATGGCTAGGTTTACACATCAGTACTGATTGAATAACACCTCTGACACAAATCAAACCAGACAAAATGGACTTCAAAGACTGTTATCATTTCAACCAAACATGTCACTCAACCCCGGAAACTGTAGTAAAACTGCACAACATTTCAAGACTGCATCTCCCTGTGGTTAGTTATGTGCACTAAAACATACATTTCATGTGTCTGTTGTTGTATTTAATCTGCATGTTAACATCCGGGGCGGCACGGTGGCTTAGTGGTTAGCACGTTCGCCTCTCAGCGCTGGGGTCTAGGGTTCAAGTCCCCATCTGAGCGGAGTTTCCATGTTCTCCCCGTGTCTGCGTGGGTTTCCTCCGGGGACTCCGGTTTCCTCCCACAGTCCAAAAAAAACATGGGGATCAGGTGAATTGGGTAATCTAAATTGTCCATAGGTACGTATGTGTGTGTGTGTGTCTGTGTGTGTGTGTGTGTCTGTGTGTCACCCAGCGATGGATTGTCCTGGGCTTGGTTGATTAATGTAATGCCCTGCCCTGTGCCCGGTGAGAGGGTAGGGGACTAACTGCGACCCTGATAAGGAATAAGCGGGTGTGATAATGAATGAATGAATGTTAACATCCTGCCAGTGACAGATTACTGCATGATTTTGATTGTGAATATGAGCATCGCCGCAGTAAACGTCTCACCTCTGAAACTAAGTGACCCAACTTCACCTCAATATGTTAAACATGTTATCTGTGTTCAGAAATAGCTCTGTGCTTTTTATTTCATTAATACTTAAAAATATTATTGAATACAAATCTACTGGCTAGTTTCTGGATGTTCCTACAGCATTAATCAGTGAAGCAGACCTGACCGCAGTAGACATGCTTTGGCCCTGTGACATATATATGCTGTCCGTTACAGTTAATGTCTTCACTAGTGGTGTGGGCTTGTTTGTTCATCATTTCCTTTCCCAGCCGCCCACTTGCTTCTCTTTTTCCCCACTAGGTTTATTTTCAGAGGAAAACAGAATGGCTTTTCTCCTGCAGAGAGTTTGTCTGTAAATTGGATTAATTGGAGAAATGGGATGTTGTCGCAGCCTTTCATCTCATACTGCTGTAATATACCACCTAAATCTCTCTCTCTCTCTCTCTCTCTCTCTCTCTCTCTCTCTCTCTCTCTTTCTCTCTCTCTCTGAAAACCTGATGCACGTCTTTCATCTTTTTTTTCTTTGCAAGATGCATAAACACAAGCTGGTTGATGTTTGTGCTCTTTGCCTTAAAGTCGCTGTACAGTATTGTACTGTCACCAGCAATAAACTCATTCAAATGAAATATTGTGGGAAGTTTAGTTTATATTTTGGTGAGTAGCTGCATAATAAGTGGGATAATTTATAGACCACCGGTCAGTACAGAAAATAAATCCCTTCACTTCATCCTGCTGGGACTTATTTTCCAATACTGTAGTGTACTCTACATTATCCCTTATTTCTATCTTTGTAAATGAAGTATTATACCACAGTTAGTTTCAACCCTGCAATCTGACTGACTGTTCTATGAGTGCTGAAATTGACGATAGTAAGCTCTGTAAGTATTACTCTGCCACATACCGGTACTCCTACCTGCCAGGAACCGCAGTGACTGCACTGAAGACACAGAGAAACAAAGTCAACACTGTATAATAACTGGACTATTAATGTATTTACAACTCGATTGAAGAGCAATAAAGAAGTCAGTTTTATTGCCATCAACAAAAATGAAATTAATACACTTTTACCAGCAGCTTTACTGGTTAAGAGTTGAACTTATCAGATATATGAATAAACCTCTGATCAGCTTTGAATGGTGTTGGTGGCGGAGTGTCTGATAGAGGAACTAATTTACCTCGTCATATGTTGAAAAAATCTTTTTTATCTTAAAATCTAACAAACCATAATAAAAGAACTGCAGTATAAACACAATAAAACCAACTAGGGTGAGATATTGACACTTGTGTACTGATCAGTACTCAGCCTGCGGCCTGGTACCTACGACTGCAGCATACCAGTGTCAATATCTCAAGTTATAGCACTCCCACACTCATGTATTACTGCATAATTATCACCAAACTAGTGACTAGACAGAATGTTGATATATGGCCCAATATGGAGCCTGTAAATTAGGATGAAACTGTTGTGATGTCATTATTAAGTCTTAACTATTATTTTCTTGAGCACTGTTGTTGTTGGCTGGGTGAATGTGTGAGGCCTGGTTCACACTACAAGATAATCTGGTCAATTTTGAGGAAGATTTGCTTCTCCTGACAGTCTAAAAAAGCCTCCTGATTTCAGGCTCATTATCTTACCAGATTATCCTGTAGTGTGGAGGTGTCTGAAGTCTGATCTTTTCCCCTCTGATTTTCAGTGGGGGTGTCTTGTTTGTGAATTGTAAATATAAAACTTTCAATATTTGGGAGACCATTTCCTGTACTATAAGATGTAATGTGATTTTCTGGTCTAAAACGATACATTAGCATCATGCTTGAAAGACTGTCAACCAATGAGAGCCGAGGTGAACAGGGGGGTGTCATTGTGTAAAAGGAAAGTTAAAAGCACTGTAAGTGAAGTGGACTTGTGGAAAAGCATGAGTGTCTTTATAATGTGTGCTGTTATGCTTTCATCCACACACTTTTCCTTTTCATGGCTTTTTTCTAAGTAGAAAGCTCTCACAACTAGCATTACAGTGGTTTCATCGTCCGCCATGTTTGTTTACATCTAGTTCCTGAGAAACTCCTGCGAGGTTTTGAAGTTCTGAGCTGGTGGTTGAGTGTGTTACTCATACAGTGTGTGGTGTTTCAACGCAAGGCAGATAGTGTAGCGTGGGTGCCTTTATGACTAACAACGATCAAGGACAGAAAAATAAAAAATGTCATTATGTGTGGGGTGTCTCACATTTACAACATTGTTAGGATTTTTTTAATCCTGTAGTGTGAACCAGGCTTTAGTTAGATATGACTGATTATGCAATGACTGGCACTCACTAATCGGCTAATTGCCCCCATATTCAACAAAAGTTAAATAAAAATACAGTTCCAGCATGTTTACCATTAATGACTAAACAAGAAGTATTGTAAAAAATAATATATAAATAGATAAATATATAGATAGATACAGTATATCTATAACTCGAATTGAAATAATATATATTTGACATTCTGAATTTCTGGTTTTCATAAGCTGTAAGTCATACTGATCAACAATAAAACCAAAATGGCTTGAAATGTCACTTTACATGTAATGAATATAAAATAAGTTTATATATATTGTATACATACATGTATAGCCCCTACCCTGCAGTATGTATGTTATCATTTTGACTTTGCTGTTGAAAACATACAGAATTTCCCTTTCCACATCAACATAAAAATGAGCTTTCAGCACTAATTACAGTCATATCAAACTCAGAATATCAAAAGCCAAAAATGCTGCATCATTATGTGACGACTCGAGTTTGAATTTGAATTTAAATGAGGGTGAAATGTGTTTTTTGTGGAGAGGTGGATGATTTTTTTGTGTTGTTTTGTTTGTTGAGTTTTCTTATTTGATGTCACAGAAGATCTTGTTTTGGGGAACTTCCCAACTCCTCCCTTTCATCATTGTGTTCACCTGTCTTGTTTTGTTATTCCGCTAGGTTCGTGTGTGCATAAATAGTCATTGTTCTGTCTGTTACAAAGCCTTGTTTTCTACTCCAACTCTGAGCTGTGTTGTTGTTTGTCCTGAGGGCTGGAGTTTACAAGGCAGAAATTCAGAGTTAGCCACAAAGGCAAGCCTGATCAATAGGATGAGGGCTAAAAGGTCCCAACAGTACAAGCCTGACTCTTAGTTTCAGATTTTGTTTCTGTGTAAAGAACCATAGGACTTATTGTGTGGTTTTAAGTTTGCACAAGTCTTAGCATTTTCTACTTCTGGCCATAGCTTATCAGATTGATCACGGATAGCTTATAATTTGATTCCTTTTCTAAACCGTTACCGTAAGTGTAGCCTTGGTTCGAAAGGTCATGGGCGTCCACTGGTGGAAGTTTGGACTTTGTCTAGCCCATACACTTTATCTCACAACTTCATACACATGATCTGTATCAATAATAAGTCCTTTTCACAAAAAAACAGAAATACGTTGATGCTAGGTAATACAAGTTCCGGTACTCCTGGAAGACCAGCATTTTTATAATTTCACCTCACCACAGAACAGATTTTCACTGTATACCTGTCATCATATATCTTATGTTGCATTTGTTTTCGGTTAGCTTGATAACCAACCAGCTTGGTAATGATGGTCTTGCTGGTTATTAGCGTGGGCATGCTTACCAAACAGCACATTCAAGTTTGGTCACACTTGGTCAAGTTGATCATGGACAGGTTGATCATGCTTATGAACCAGCTGAACCATCAAACTCAAATGAAATCATGCTTTACCATGGTTTACCAGCTTAAACTGCCTTTTCTGAATAGCGATTAGAGCTAATTTAATTTGTGGCAAAAAATTATAACTAATTACAAATAATCATGTAAATAATAATTCATTTTATATCATTAACTTGGTTCATTCCAATTATTGCACTGTATCTCTGCACAACTCAGCTGATACACTGCCATATGTATGTATATATATATATATATATATATATATATATATATATATATATATGTGTGTGTGTGTGTGTGTGTGTGTGTGTGTGTGTGTGTGTGTCTTTTTAGAGGTAATTTAAATCAGAACTGCAAAGCTTTTAAAAAGGTGGTTTGTCATGTGTTTGCATTTTGAAGCTGTACAGTTACAGTGATTCAACGCCTTTTTACTTTGTGTTCATGTGTGGATGACATTCAGAGCTGTAGTCAGTGACACTGATGTGGTTGTGGTGTGCTAGTGTATGTTGTGCTGGTATGAATGGATCAGACACAGCAGTGCTGCTGAAGTTTTTAAGCCCCCTCAGTACTGAATTCAAAGGTGAAAAAGTCTGCATTCAGTAATACAGCAGCTGGAAGTGTAAAGTTAGATCTAAAAGTTATCTTATTATTAAGAAAGTTATCTAAAGATGTCGGCTCCTCAAATGTCTGCATAAAACTAGACAACTTCTCTTTTTGTACAAAATGTACGGTCAGAAAAAAACTCAAAACACCCATTTAATGTGACTTTATTCTGATTTACAGGAAAATATATTTACTGTAAGATTAAAACACCACTGATTTTTGACCATGATGCTTTGCAGATCTACCTGCTATATACAGGTTCTACAGTAAACATTTGTTCAGTATACAGTAACAGTGCTGTTACAGTTACTCCAGTCACCTAAAACAGATGGAGGTATTAAGATCAGTAATGCAGAATTTATACCTAGTTTATACTTTACCAATATTATTACGTTAGACCACAATGTTTGCCTCTTTTTAGGGGCAGAAATTAAAATTAGTAACTGTGCTGTCTTGCACACAGAGTACTGATTTGTTTATGAACTCTGTTTTCTCAGATGGACTTCATATCACTGCGGTAAATGGGCAAATCCATCTTCACAATCTGTAAATGTGTTCTAGACGACATTTGGGCTAAGCCCTGGCTGTTGAAAATGTCTGGCTCAGCCCATGTTATACAGTAAAGTTTGTTTCTTATTTTCTTCTTTTCCTTCTTCTTAGAGCAGTTCTTAGTGACTTCTTAGAAACAGAAGACAGAACCCATTTTTAATCAATAGTTTACATGTAATGATTGGTGGTTCATTGTGTGTTGTGTATAAGCCTCCGACAGCTAGATGGCAGTGCTGTAATCTATCTTCAGCCATTATAGTCTTCCAGTTTAACATAAATAAGTGACAGTTTTCCCAAAATTAGATATAAAAACACATTATGTGACTTTACTTACAGTATTGCAATGTATTACAATAAATTCTATTTTAACTCCTGTATATTGCATTCACAGGTTCTTGTTCATACACAGGTCTGTCTGCAAGTAGATGTTTTCTTAAATCCCCACTGTATATGATTTTATACAGCAACTGCATGAAATAAATCTAAAATGACGATTTAAAAAATTCTGTAAATGATCAGAAAGTGTCTCATGTTTTTAAATGACTGCTGAACACTGCGAGTGTTGAAGCTAAATTTTCATCCACAGATTTTTTTAGGCTGCACAGCACTGAAGGGACATTATGTAGGTCTATCTTACCATTCAGATTTGTGCCACAAGAGGACAAAAACTAAGTGCTCAGTTCTATTTGTTTTGAACTTTTTGGTTTATCTGAAATAGAATCTTTAATTAGCTGCTCAGAATAGTCAGAAATGAACGATGTGAGTGGAAAGAATAGTATCTTAGAAAATAAGAATCTAATGAAGCCCTGAATGCCAAAGGATCCAGGCTATTTAAGGGGACCAGTTAAAATATGTATGTGGCGTTAAAAGAATTTAGTTTGCTGAAAAAATTACTAAAATATCCATCATGATGCTGTGCGAAAACATGTTATATACTTAAGGAAGAACCAGAGGATGCACATGGGTCAACTTTTTCCCTTTTTTGTTGGTTATGGGGTACTTTTGGTCTTAAAGTGACCACCCCCAAATAAAAAAGGATGTTACTATATTCCATGACTCTCTTGTTCATACACTGCCATTTGAAAGAAGCTGAAAAGGTGTTCTTGTATGAAAAAAAGGGCTTAGCATGATTTCCAAGCCTGGGCTCCTGGGACAAAGTCTAATAAATAAATCTTTTTCTGGGGAGCCTCATAAAGCTGTGAGAAAGTTTTGTTTATTAGAGCTGCCTTACTTCCCCTCTATTCCTCAGCTGTGCTTCACAGCCCAGTTTTGTTGAGATATAAGAGTCTTGCTGCCATCTAGTGGTCTGGTTCCACATTACAGGTTCAGCCTGGGCCAGCATAGAGTTGATTTTCCAGCTCGCTCTCTTTCCTTTGGGTTCTCTCTGAAGCTGACTGCATGTGATGTTTAATTTGTGTGAAGATGGAGAAGGTATAGAGGATGGCGAGATGGACAAAGGTGGCTAATGGAAAAAGCTTGTAAGTACAACTTCACTGAGATGTGGGAGAATCTCATGGATTACATCAGCTCTGCACCTGAAGTCTGTTTGGGTCTGAAATTTGAGAAAAGGGACAGTGTGAATAAACTTTATAAAGAGCAGTGTCATCAACTTCAAAGTGTCTCAGCAGAAGGCCAATATGATTAGATCGAGCGACAGACAGACTGGTAGACTGACAGCAGCACACAGACAAAGCAGCAGAGACACAGACAGACAGAGTCACAGACTGAGCAGCAGACAGACAGAGTCACAGACTGAGCAGCAGACAGACAGACAGAGTCACAGACTGAGCAGCAGACAGACAGAGTCACAGACTGAGCAGCAGACAGACAGACAGACAGAATCACAGTCTGAGCAGCAGACAGACAGACAGAGTCACAGACTGAGCAGCAGACAGACAGAGTCACAGTCTGAGCAGCAGACAGACAGACAGAGTCACAGACTGAGCAGCTGACAGACAGACAGAGTCACAGACTGAGCAGCAGACAGACAGACTGAGCAGCAGACAGACAGACAGAGTCACAGACTGAGCAGCAGACAGACAGAGTCACAGACTGAGCAGCAGACAGAGTCACAGACTGAGCAGCAGACAGACAGACAGAGTCACAGACTGAGCAGCAGACAAACAGAGTCACAGACTGAGCAGCAGACAGACAGACAAAGTCACAGACTGAGCAGCAGACAGACAGACAGAGTCACAGACTAAGCAGCAGACAGACAGAGTCGCAGACTGAGCAGCAGACAGACAGACAACAGAGTCACAGACTGAGCAGCAGACAGACAGAGTCACAGACTGAGCAGCAGAAAGACACACAGAGTCACAGCCTGAGCAGCAGACAGACAGACAGAGTCACAGACTGAGCAGCAGACAGACAGACAGAGTCACAGACTGAGCAGCAGACAGACAGAGTCACAGACTGAGCAGCAGAAAGACAGACAGAGTCACAGTCTGAGCAGCAGACAGACAGACAGAGTCACAGAATGAACAGCAGACAAACAGAGTCACTGACTGAGCAGCAGAGAGACAGAGTCACAGACTGAGCAGACAGACAGAGTCACAATCTGAGCAGCAGACAGACAGACAGACAGAGTCACAGACTGAGCAGCAGACAGTCACAGACTGAGCAGCAGACAGACAGACAGAGTCACAGACTGAGCAGCAGACAGACAGAGTCACAGACTGAGCAGCAGACAGACAGGCAGAGTCACAGACTGAGCAGCAGACAGAGTCAGAGACTGAGCAGCAGACAGACAGACAGACAGAGTCAAAATCTGAGCAGCAGACAGACAGACAGACAGAGTCACAGACTGAGCAGCAGACAGAGTCACAGACTGAGCAGCAGACAGACAGACAGAGTCACAGACTGAGCAGCAGACAAACAGAGTCACAGACTGAGCAGCAGACAAACAGAGTCACAGACTGAGCAGCAGACAAACAGAGTCACAGACTGAGCAGCAGACAGACAGAGTCACAGACTGAGCAGCAGACAGACAGACAGAGTCACAGTCTGAGCAGCAGACAGACAGAGTCACAGTCTGAGCAGCAGACAGACAGACAGAGTCACAGTCTGAGCAGCAGACAGACAGACAGAGTCACAGACTGAGCAGCAGACAGACAGAGTCACAGTCTGAGCAGCAGACAGACAGACAGAGTCACAGTCTGAGCAACAGACAGACAGAGTCACAGACTGAGCAGCAGACAGACAGACAGAGTCACAGACTGAGCAGCAGACAGACAGACTGAGCAACAGCCAGAGTCAGGGGCGGGCAGGCAGGCAGGCAGGCAGAGTGAGTTTAAAGCCAGCTGTATCTGTAGGGCTTGGTGTACAGTATGGCTGGCAGGTTTATGTATTAATCTTGTCTTTCTCTGAATCTGTCAGATAAAGCATGCAGAACATGTTTCAGGTGAAATAGAATCCCTGTAGAACAGTAAAAGGGAATTGAATTGTTTTTAAGAAGCTACAACAATTTCTTTTTGAATGTCAAATGCTTGTCATTGATGCCTGACTTAGCCTGAGTGTGTCTCCCTGTGATCAGGCTGACAGTGGAAAGACGTTCACCATCTGAACCCAAACAAAACGCCTCTGATTGTATTTGACACACTGCTGCAGTCTCAGCAATGCATCCGTCACCTGAAATTGATCTGTCGATAAGCTCATCAAAGATGGTCAAGATTTTGGAAGCCTGCCCCAAGATATATGTAAGGGTTTTCATCTGCCTCGCTCATCTCTCAGATTAAAGATCAGAGGAAGGGAAATCGAGGGAGGTCTGTCTGTACTGAGCTCCATAAACTCATTCCTACTAGTCTTCAGCTTTAAAAACAGAAAAGCATCTCATACATTTATTATCCTCCAAGATACCACACAATGTAAAGGTCTCCTTAAAGGTCCAGCATCTTAAAGGTTCACTGCACTGACTTTTCAGGAGAAAGGCTCACATCTGTACACTGTAAATAACTGTTATACAATGTAAAGTACAGTACAGTAATATACTGTCACTATTAAATACAACACATTGCTGTAAACCATAATCAAGTCTGGATCAAACATGTCTGAAATTCTATGTTTGTTAATCTTACCATAATGAGGTTTTGTGTTTTAGTTAACTAGATTATCCTGTACCAGTAACTTTCAGTTATTGTTGGTTCTGTGACATAAAATTACTTTAAATGCCATATGACTACTGAATCAAGCTCCAAACAGAGAAAATGTATAAAGAGCAACCATTTAGAGAAACCAAAACCAAAAACTCCCTAAGGAACAACCACTGAGAGGAAGCAAGACCCAAAAGGAGAAACTTTTCAAGAACATGAAGAACCACGAAGAGGGACCAAGACCCAAAAGGAGAAACACTGTAAGAACATGAAGAACCACTGAGAGGAACCAAGAACACAAATAGCACTTTTCCACCAACACGGAACCGGCACCGTTCTGGTTCACGAACCTAATTTTGAACCGTTCGGCGCATTTCCATCAACAAAAATAGCGCCCCGAACCAGGAACGTTCGTTCACAGTGGGAACCAAAAAATACTTGGTTTTTCAGTGCGAACCAAACGCGCCTACGCACTGAGGTGACTCATAGCGTACAGTGGTCCATTGAAGAAACTCAGTTTTTGTTATCTATTTGGTGTTCTCCGGAGTTTCAGGAGAAACTTGAGGGGAGTATTAGAAAGGAGAAACTCTACAGCGAGCTGGTGGAGGATTTAGCTCAGGCAGCTTTTGTTCGTTCAAGAGAACGAGTGATAGATAAGCTAAAGAAGCTAAAAAAGGACTACAGAGATTCTCAAAAGGAGCTATCACGCAGTGGAGCTGGACGAGGGAATGTACCGGCTCTAGATTTGACTTGTGAAGTGAAACAAACATTTGTACCAAGAGTACAAATGCTCGCAAGTAGTCAATGCGCTCCGCCATCTTTGTTTATAATTCCGCTTTGTTGATGACGTACACCGTGACGTATCCTTGGTTCAACTAAAGCTAGTGGAAATGCGGGCTGGTTCACTAAAAAGCACTGAGGTTCTCATAAGCCCGAACGGTACCAGTTCAAGAACCAGAGTTATTTTGGTTTTATTTTAAAGTGCTAAAAAGGAGAAACTCTCTAAGAACATGAAGAACCACTGAGTGGAAACAAGAACACAAAAGGAGAAACTCTCTAAGAACATGAAGAACCAGGGAGGGGGACCAAAACCCAAAAGGAGAAATTCTAAGAACATGAAAAACCATTGAGAGGAACCAAGACCCAAAAGGAGAAACACTCTAAGAACATGAAGAACCACTGTGTGGAACCAAAAACACAAAAGGAGAAACTTTCTAAGAACATGAAGAACCATGGAGAGGGACCAAGACCCAAAAGGAGAAACTCTAAGAACATGAAGAGCCACTGAGAGGAACCAAGACCACAAAAAGAGAAAGTCTCTAAGAACATGAAGAACCACTGAGAGGAACCAAGACCACAAAAAGAGAAAGTCTCTAAGAACATGAAGATCCATGGAGAGGAATCAAGAACACAACAGGAGAAACTCATTAAGGAACAACAACTGAGACTAACAAAGTTCCAAAAGAATAAACTCTCTAAGGAACAGCCACTGAAAGGAACCAAGACCCAAAAGAAGAAGCTGTCTAAGAGCAGAACCAAAATTCACTCTGTGTGGTCATCGTGTGATTTGGGATACAAATAAAGACAAATGTCCAGTGAAGATTGAACAGAGGTCCTGACATACAGGGAAAGGTTTAGGAGGTAAACAAATGACTGGATCTAAAGATCTGGAGCCTGTACTGACTGTATGGCATTCATAAAGACTGTAGACCAAGAGCATTTGGAACACATCCTTGGTTATTATCCCACCACATGATGGTGCTGATACTCTCTCAATATAGAGGATACTCATTCTGTTTGTCTGTCTACACTATAAGCTTCACCTTCTTGTCCAGCGTTTCTTCTTCATTAAGAGCATTAGTAGAGTTTGTCCACCTGTACTGCAGTAACCACCTTTACTCTTCAATGACTTTACACTAGATTTTTGGAACAATGCTGAGAGGATTTGGTTGCGTTCAGCCACAAGAGTGTTAGTGAGGTTAGGTACTGATGTTAGATGCTAATTCTGGATACATTAACTCATCTAAAGACTGAATGGAGCTCCATCACTCCAGGCTGATCCACAGACCAGTATTGGGGTTTATTCCATTTTATCTGATGCTTGATATTGGGTATGAAGAACATAGGCTCATGTGTGGCTCCAGAGCATCCAATTCTTTTGGTCAATGCTTTTCTGTGGAGAATATACAAGCTTACTCTTTCTTTTTACTTTCTGTTTGTCCCTCCCTGATTTTTCCTGCTCTCTCAATCTTTCCCTCTTCTGTTTGGCCACTCTTTCTCTCTCTCTCTGGTCCATTATCAGAAACACTACCATTCATTAACTATTGATCTGTTATAGCCTTTATAGTGCACTGTCCTGCTGAAGAGAGGGATCTCTACGAAGAGAGAGAAAGAAAGCACTTCCAGAATGTCAGAAACTAGGGCACAGGGATGCAGGAATGGAGTATGGGCAGAAAGTACAGTCACTTTCTAGAACAGGTCTGGAGACTCTTTAGCTTACATGTTTCTATCAATGCTTTGGATCTGCTGTTCAGGCAGAGTTGGAACTGCAATACAAACTCAGCTGTGTTGATTATCAGGTGCCAGCTTTGCCATCATGGGTTATGCCTAATCTTGGACTAAAATGTAATTTAAGTTTAGAATTACCATAGGAGGGCCCTGAGTGGCTCAGCAGACTAAAGCACTGTCACTATGAACTGAGGATCGCGAGACTTCATGATGATTGATGTCAGGATATACTTCAGTAATGATTGATTTCTGGATATACTTTGATGATTGATATCTGGAAAGACTTCAATGATCACTGATGTCAGGATATGCTTCAATAATGATTGATTTTCTGGATATACTAGATTAGATATTGATCTGAATAGGATTCTGGATAGGATTCAGTAATGATTTCCTGAATTTCCCGCAAGGGATTAATAAAGTATCTATCTATCTATCTATCTATCTATCTATTTATCTATCTATCTATGTATCTATCTATCTATCTGTCTGTCTGTCTGTCTGTCTATCTATCTATCTATCTATCTTAATTCCTGGATATATTTGAGTAATGATTGATTTCAAAATATCAAATCAAATCAAAATTTATTTATATAGCACTTTTTACAACGGACGTTGTCACAAAGCAGCTTTACATAATTAGTATCAGACAATATGAATCTAAGCCCAATGTGAGCAAGCCGAAGGCAACAGTGGCAAGGAAAAACTCCCTCAAGGCTGGAGGAAGAAAGCTTGGGAGGAACTAGACTCACAAAGGGGATCCATCCTCCTCTGATCAAACTACTGATAGAGATTTACATCCTTAGTTAAGTCTGACATTGTGCTATAATGTAAAACAATAATGATATTAATAATAGTGGATCATTGCATCCATATCAGGTATCATAATTAAAATGCAGTAGCATTAGAGCTTCAGTCCGATCATTGCTAGTAGTAGATGTAAGTGAGCAGCAGGTCTGGTGTCTACCACAGGAAAACCCTCTCCGGAGCAGAAGGAATTGACTGCAGTAAGTGTAGTGGACCTGGTGGTCTGTTGTGGACTGCAGGAGAATTCAGCCATCAATTACCTTCAGTGGCCATTTCCTCAGAAAAGAGAGAAGAAAACAAAACAATTAGACTGAGTGCAATAGAAAACATATGTGAATGTTTGTATTGAGATGGCATCTGGTCGAGCTGACTGGAAGGAAGGAAACCAGAAAGAACATAGATATAAGAGCATCATCAGACCAGACAGGTATCCATCCATAATGCCATCATCAAGCCTCCAGCATGTTGGCACAACATCGTAGAGTGTCTGAGATTTCCGCAATTCCCCATATTCATGAAGTCCTGTACCAACAGTAACTGGAAAGGAGAGGTTAATTACAAAAAGCTAAACTGAACAGGTGCTTTTTGAGTCTTGATTTAAAATCTAGAGACTGTGTCTGCATCCCGAACACTAGCTGGAAGAGAATTCCACAGTCGTGGGGTTATATAGGAGAAGGCTTATCCCCCCGCTGAAGCCTTATAAATTCTGGGAACTAGTAAGAGACCAGTACCCTTTGATCTGAGTAATCTTGGTGGCTCATAATGTGTAATGAGGTCTTGCAGGTATTTAGGGGCGAGACCATGCAGTGTTTTATAAAATGATTTTGTAATCAATACGATATTTAACTGGAAGCCAATGGAGGGTTGATAAGACTGGACTAATATAATCAAATTTCCTGGTTTTAGTGAGGACTCTGTCTGCAGCATTTTGAATTAACTGGAGTTTATTCAAGTTTTTGCTGGAGCATCCTGACAGTACTGCATTGCAATAATCTAATCTTGACATAATAAAAGCATGTACTAATTTTTCTGCATCAGGTAGAGAGAGGGCATTTCTTAATCTAGATATGTTATGAAGGTGTAGAAAAGCTATTTTTGTAATGTTACTTATATGCTGATCAAATGATAAGTCTGAGTCAATTATGACACCCATATTTTTAGCTGATTAGCTGAGATGTGCAGGGAAGTCAGCAAAATTTAATATTAAGTCAGATACCTTATTTAAAGCAGACTTTGAACCTAAGAGGAGGACCTCTGTTTTGTCGCTGTTTAGTAAGATGAAGTTGTGCATCATCCAGTGCTTCACAACCTTTACACAGTCCTCCATTTTCTTTAGTTTTGGTTTATCGTTTGGTTTAGCTGATGTGTGTTATCAGCGTAACTATGGAAGGTAATGTCATGTCTGCTAATAACTCTGCCCAGTGGCAGCATATATAGTATGAATAATAGAGGTCCTAAAATGGAGCCTTGTGGAATTCCAAATTGCATTTTTGTATGATTAGAGGAGATATTATTTACTTTAACAAACTGGTAGCAGTCTGCAAGGTAGGACTTAAACCATGAAAGGGCTGTTCCTGTGATTCCAATCATGTTATTTAGTCTTTTTAGTAGAATAGTGTGATTAATCATGTCAAAGGCTGCACTAAGGTCAAGCTGCACCAGTATAGCCTTGATCAGAGGCGAGAAGGAGGTAATTTTTTATCTTAACTAAAGCCGTCTCAGTGCTATGGTGTGGCCTAAAACCTAATTGAAAATTTTCATATATGTTTATTTTTATGCAAATATGAGCGAAGTTGTGGGGCCACAACTTTTTCTAAGATTTTAGATACAAATGGCAGGTTTGAAATCGGTCTATAATTAGACAATATGCTAGAATCCAGATTTGGTTTCTTAGTCAGGGGTTTTATAACTGGTAGTTTAAATGATCTGGGCATGTGACCCAGTCTAAGGGATGAATTCAAGATTGTTAAAAGTGGATTGATTATAACTGGTAAAACCTCTTTAAATAGTTTAGTTGGTATTGCATCAAGTGTACAGGTTGTACAGTTTAACGAGTAGAGGAGTTTATCCAATTCTAGTTGTGGAAGTGGGTCAAAGGCCTCTAATTTTTTTTTATGTTTATATCTACATCAACTATATCAGATGACAGACTGACTGGATTTATTAATGTGGTATTTATTGTTTGTCTTATAATTTAAATTTTGCTGTTAAAAAAGTCCATAAAGGCATTCCTGGTGTGGGTGGCTGGGATCTGTGGATCAGTAACTGCCTGATTTTTAGTAAGTTTAGAGATCTCACTAAAGAGTACTCTAGGGTTGTCTTTATTATTTTCAGTCAGAGAGGACAGGTATGCTGAGCGGGCAATGATAAGTGCCCTTCTGTACTCTATAAAGCTGTTTTTCCAAGCACAATGAAATACTTCCAGTTTAGTTGATCGCCATTTCCGCTCTAGTTTCCTTACAGTTTGTTTTAAATTAAGTGTTTCTTCATTATACCACGTAATCGAGTTTTTTCTGTAGTAGTTTTTTTTATGTTTAAGTGGTGCTACATTATCTAAATTTGATAAAAGTGTTTTATCTAAATAGTCAGTTAGACTGTCTAGCTCCAGTGGGTTTGATGGGCTACTGATTGAGGTCAGTAAGTCTGTGTTGTTGTTGGTAAATTTAGGGGCTGTAGATGAAGTTATTGAGCGCTTTAGACTGTAGCGTGGGCATGTACTCATTTTATAATCTAAATTTAGTTCATAAGAGATTAGGTAATCGTCTGATATTGTTGATGGTTGAGGTAATATATTTAAGTTTTTTACGTTAATGCCCAGGGTCAAAACTAAGTCTAGGGTATGATTGCAATAATGTGTGGGTCCTGATACATTTTGGGTGAAACCAACAGAGTTTATGATTGAAGTGAATGCCTTTTTAATGGATCATCACTTTTCTCAAAATGAATGTTAAAATCTCCTACAATTATTACTTTATCACAGGATATGGCTAAATTAGCAGCTAATTCTCCAAAATCTTGATTTGATAATGATTGATGTTTGGATATACTTCAGTAATGATTGATTTCTGGGTACATTTTGCTGCTGATCATTTTCAGGATTTAACAGATAATGGTTATATCTGAATATCCCAAGATTTCTGAACATACTTCTTAGTTTGTATTAATTATGTCTTGTAAAGTATTGTTACAAATGGCTGGAATGTGAGAGTAGCTTGATGTTTCCTTAGAGAATGCGTTGAGTGTTGTTTTGGGGTAAAATGCATGACTTTCTCCTCCATCCAAATACCAAATTGGAAGCGACAGGCCGACAGGAGCTTTCAGCACAATGGCAGGGAAATCTCTATTACAGTCAGTATTTTCAGCTGTTGTGCAAAATGTTTGAAGTTGTTGTTGTTGTTGTTGTTGATTATGTCATTTTCTTGTATATTTGCATCAAGATAATGTGTGCAGAGAGAGGAAGCAAGAGGAAAGCAAATAGCAAATTAATAGATGGATGCATAGATGGCTAGTAGAGAAAGCTAAAGGGGGAGAGAAAGGTAAGAGTGGAGAAAAAAGAGACAGAGAGTCAGTAACAGTGGGGAGTCGGAGCCAAAGCAGCTTTTAGCATGCATGATGCATATTTCTGAATTGCAGAAGAGCCTTTACAGGTCTGTGCTGGGTCAACACCTCTCTCACTCTCTTTCTATCTCTCTCTCCTTCTCAGTATAATTTCCTCTCTCCCTCTACCCTTCCTTTGCGCTGCAGCCCCAATCAGATTTGGTATTTCTATATTTGTGGGGACATTTCACTGATTCTGTAATACTGCAATTTTACACTTAAGCCTACAGTAACCAAACAATAGTCTCACACATAAATCTAAACCTCACCTTTACCTTAATAACCAAAAAAAGCAGTCTTAAACCTAAGCCTAACCTTAATCTCAATAACCTAATTATAGTCTTACACCTAAACCTAAACCTAACCTTAATCTCAGTAACCTAAATATAGACTTCCACCTAAAACTAATTTTAACATAGTCTTAACCCTAAACTTAATCTCAGTACCCTAAATATAGTGTTACACTTCAAACTAAACCTAACCTTAATCTTAGTAACCTAAATATACTCTTACACCTAACCTTAATCTTAATCTCAGTAACCTAAATAATGTATAGTCTTAAACCTAAACATACCCTTAATCTCAGTAATATAAATGTAGTATTACACCTAAACCTAAACTTAACCTCAAATCTAAACCTAAACATAACCTTGGCACTCAAAAAGACAGTCTAAAACCTAAACATAAACTTAACCTTAATCTCAGTAACCTAAATATAGTATTACACCTAAACCTAACCTCAAACCTAAACCTAAACTTAACTTCAGAAACCAAAGGACAGTCTTACACCTAAACCTAATCTAATCTTAAACCTAAACTTAAACTTAGTCTCAGTATACAAATGATAGTCTTACACTTAAACCTAATCCTCAGGACCCAAAATACAGTCTTACCCTGAAACCTAATCTTAACCTCAAACCTAAACCTAAACTTAACCTTGGTACCCAAAAGACAGTCTTACATCTAAATGTAAACCTGCTTTTGACAACAGCTGTGATGAGTTTCTGTTGATTGAGTGAGTGGAGGTCAGGCGTCCTCCATGTGGGGTGGTCAGCTGTGGATGGTGTTTGGTGTTCTTCTGGAGCTCAGAAGATGTTGGTGTGTATCAGTCTGGCTGAGAGACATGTTGTGTGAGTTAGAGGAGTGAGGTGGGTCCTGATGCTGCTGTAATA
>BRDA01091549.1:0-26782 GCA_036984385.1 Crenuchus spilurus
ATGCCCCCACACACTAATATTTAAGTATGTCTAGACTAGAGATGTAACTGAATATAAATACATTATTATATAGACAGATCATATATTCCACATACCGATATGAGTCACACTGCAGATCAGTACAGCAGAGGACTGGTGGTTAACTCAGTTATTGAGATGTCTTCAGTCTCTTGTGGTTTTGACGTAGTCTGAGCAAATTAACCCACCTTTCATGTCTATACAAACTCAAAGCAATTCGCAAACCGAATAGGCTGTTATTGACATGTTTACTGACTAAAATACTTTTGAAAACATCTTGTCACTTCTCAGCACCTCTGAGAAATTCATCCTTATAGTCCACACACTGGGTCTCAGTATTTTTGGACTGTTTGAGGTTTACGCTCCGTTTTAGAGCATGCCAGTTTGGTCCAGCCGGCAGCATTTGTTTTGTACACCTATTCTTGGCCGCTATTTGTTTTCCCACCCATTTTCAGGTGGTAGTGTTTTTACTGTGACTTGCTTTAGTTTGTTGTGAGTGTTTTTATTTGGGTGCTTCTTGATCCCTTTTCTTTTTTTGTGAAGCTCTTTAGCTTCTGTCTGCTCTGCACTTGGTTCCTTTAATAAGTCTGTGTACGGTCCCATAACAATCTCTACTAGGATATGTAAAATTTCCATCCATCCATTATCTTAACCACTTAATCCCGATTAGGGTCAAGGTGAGTCCCCTTACCCCATCATTAGGCACTGCCAGGGCATTGCACTAATTTAATTACAGTCAGGACAGGGCACCAATGCATCAATGTGCACACACCAGGACAATCTAGAATACCCAATTCACCTGACCTCCATGTTTTTGGACTTTGAGAGGAAACCGGAGACCATGGGGAAACCCACACAGACATGGGGAGAACATGGAAACTCCACCCAGACTGGGACTCAAACCCAAGACCCCAGCACTGAGAAGAGACCATGCTAACCACCAAGCCACCGTGCCACCTATCTCCAAAAATAATAAGTACTGTTAAATTAGTTTGAAAAAACGTAATTCATTATTTTTAACTTATTAATAGAAATAATCATCATCGTCGTCATCATCATTTTTTAATTGATACAAAATTTAATCATATATGCAAAACATACAAATATAATCAAATGGCAACTTTTAACTTAAACGTCAGGTATAAAACCACATCCACTTTCAGTCCATAGATACAGAAACAAACACAGGTAAATGCATTTTACACTCCTAGTCTAGACAGGCCTAGATATACTAACATATCCAAAGAACATTCATTCATTCTCACTCCCGCTTTATCCTTATCAGGGCCGCGGTTAGTCCCCTACCCCCTCACTGGGCGCAGGGCAGGGCATTACACTATTCAACTAAGCCCAGGACAGGGCGCCAGTCCATCGCTGGGTGAACACACATGCACACACATACACATATATGCACACACATGGACAATTTAGAGTAGCCAATTCACCTGACCTCCATGTTTTTGGACTGTGGGAGGAAACCGGAGACCCTGGAGGAAACCCACGCAGACACGGGGAGAACATGGAAACTCCGCTCAGATGTGGACTCGAACCCAAGACCTCAATGCTGAGAGGCGAACGTGCTAACCACTAAGCCACCGTGCCGCCATTAATCATGATGATTGAATCCCATGGCTAGTTCATCTCAGTCACACTGAGTTATTGTTGTCAACTTCTGTTGAAAGTTCTTGACACTCTACGCTAGTTTCAGATTAATGTTGATAGACCAAGTAAAAATGGAGATATGATCAATATAAACATTATATTTACATATCTGCATAAGTAATGAGGCAGGAGGGGTGAGATGCCTGTGAGGAAGCCTTGCAATGCAGCAGGATTTGCCAACACTGCTGCTGGGAATGGTCGCCTGGTGATTAGAGATCTGGTCTTGTGACTGGAAGGTTGCTGGTTTGATCCCCGGGCAGGTCGTGACTGAAGTGCCCTTGAGCGAGACACCTAACCCCCAACTGCTCCCCGGGTGCCATGGATAGAGCTGCCCACCACTTTGGGCACATGTTCTCACAGCCTAGTCTGTTCAGTAGTGTGTGTGTTTCATTGCATGGATGGGTTAAATGTGGAGGTCACATTCTATTGTGTGCCATCACATTGGCAAAGTTGAATCTAAACTAAACTAATCAAGTGGACAAAAAATGCTTTTTGTTGTAAGTAGTTGTAGCTTCATTTGGAATCGTCCACATTTACAACCTTTAAACCTTTTCAATCTTTAAAACATTTCACTGAGGTTTTAAAACATTTTTTGTTTCTGGATCTAGTATGTTGATACAGTGTGTCAAATAATGTGCTGTCACATGATAGTGAACATGTTAATGTGTATATAAAGGAAAAATAGACTCCCAGTAGTTAACAATGGTCCTAATCGTTGTGAAATATTGTTTTTTTAATGATATGACAATTTTTCTTTCACTACCTTATCTAGCTCTTGATTATTACAAACATTCTCACAAATAATAGATACCCTCCCCCCTGAGGCCTTCCATTAACATTACCATCAGTGGTTATTAAATATTCATTCCATTCCAGCACATTATGTTATTGCCATCAAGGTAAGAGAATGGTTAAGCTGATTTTCTGCAGATGTGAGTGAGGGAGTGATGGATTTGAGTCCAGATGAATGATGGGCTGGTGATTAAGCTGCCATGTGATAGGCGACAGCTCCTCTCTATCACACGTACTGAGCTTCTTAAATGGGTAGAATCACCTGTCACTCATGCTTAGACATGTATAATGTATTTCACCCATCACCCACCATTCAGCACAATCCTCTGTATGGACCCTTTTGGGGAAGTGATGGAGGGGTTGTGTGCTCTGGGGGTTGTGCGCTGCAGTTGTGGGGGGCGGAGGTGCCTGAGGGGTTGTTTCCCAAGGACACCAAACAGGCTTGTATCCATCCATCCATGGGCAGCCAGGGCCTTTTGTTTAGGGATCTGGTCTTGTTGCCCGTTAAGTCACCAATTTGATCCCCGGGCTGTGGCTGGGGTGGGCTGCCCAGCAGGTAACTGCCCTTGTGGTGCAGCCCTTGTGGTGCAGCAATTGGACCAGGGGCACTGCCCTCTTGCTGTGGCGTTTGGGCCTGTACAGGGTCCCAGCCCCACTTTGCAGCTGGTCATCTTGCTTGCCAAATTTTCCATGTTTAGTGGTGGTTCCACCTGCCTGGGCACCATCTTACTGTGCTGGGTTTGGCCCTGCTTGTGTCCTCTGTTAACATTGCAGCTATTGGGTGCTGTAGGCACACCCCTGTCCCTTTATTGGTTAGAGCCAGCATCAGCTTAGTATGATCAGTCATCCTGGCAGCTTTAAAAAGTCTCCATCCCAACAGCTCAGGGTGGAGCCATTGGTTTTCATGACACATGCCCTGTGTCTGCAGACAGATTTGATAGGGCCTTTGAGTGAAAGGTGAGGCTTGAATTGGTCAAGGATCCATTTATTTGTTCTTCAATGTCCACAGATTCTCTCAAAAGTATTCTCCAAGTTCAAAAGCATCAGTATTCTTCCTGTTCTGCTTTTTTTGTCCAGCTTTCAGATCCATGAAGAACTGCAGAGAAGATCATACTCTGGAGAACTCTGATCTTTGTTTGGAGAGACATTTGAAAATCTTTTCAGTTCCTTCATCCGTGTTCTGCCAAGTGTCAGATCTGGGTCATATTTCCTGACTCTTGGATCCATTTTTGTTAATAATTGATCCAAGTAGGCAAAAGCTGTTCTTGTTGTTGTCCTGACTTTTGTCTTCTTCTTTAACTTTCCTCACAAAGACCTTCACATCTTCCTGATGTGAGTGCTGTCATCAGCATATCAAAGGTTATTGATGTTTCTTCCATTGATCTTAAATCTTCAATCGTCTTCTTCTGCTCCTGCTTTTCTCATTATATTTACAGAGTACAGGTTGGGCTGGTTTGCTGACAAAATGGAGTCTTGCTTATCATTTACACTCTTAAAAGAGATGGTTCTTTAGTTAAGAAAATGGTTCTATGTAGAACAATCAACACTCATAAAGCCCAAAGAGTTTGCATGATGAAAGGGTCTTCAGATTAATGAGGAATGTGTTGTAGATGGTTCTATATAGAAGCCTTTTGAAAATGGTTCTGAAAAAGGGGTTCCACTTATTAGAAGCTTGTCATTGCAATGATAGCAGAACCCTTTTGGGGGCTATAAAGAACCATTTTCAAAATAATTCTGCATAGTACCATCTACAACACATTCCTCACCAACCTGAAGAACGCTTGCACCATGCAAGTGTGTTCATGGGTCTATAGAACCATTTTCTTTACTAAATAACCCTTGAAGAACCATCTTTTTTTCTTTATCTTTTATTTGCCATTTTCTCCCCTTCCCAATGTGGTAGTAGCCAATTAACCCGTCCCATCCACTAGGGGGCTCTCCCCATCACTTTGCATTGTCCCTGACTCTAGGAGGGTGAAGACAAGCACAAGTCTCCTCCGACACATGAGATACAACCACCTCTCTTTTTGAATTATTGCTTGATACATCATCACTGGAGAGACAACGCGCTCGGAGGAAAGTGCAGGGTTCCCAGTTCTGAATGGACCAATCAGTAGACACCTGAGCCAGCAGACATTGCAATGTGAGAGTGATAGGGAGAGAGAGCGCCATCTACCCAACCAGAGAGAGCACTGCCAATTTTTGCTGTCTTGGGTCCCAGCTGTTGATGGCAAACAACATGACTGGGATTCGAACTTGTGATCCTCTTGTCATAGTGCCAGCGTCTTAGCCCGCTGAGCCAGAACCATGTTTTTAAAAGTATACTGTAATCGGTTTTCCAAGGATTTTCCCTTAAGGCTCTTAGCATAGATGGGATGTAGGCATCATTGTTACTGACTTTGCAAACCTGCATTAATTTCCACAACATAGTCCATCTCAGAAATGTAGGTTTATGAAACTGATCTGTTCTGGTTCTAAAATTCAATTGGCTGAGCTGTGTTCAGAGTGCTAAGTCACTGAAAGGCATTTTGCTGTTAATGGATTATACTATGACCATTATTCAGCTCCCATGAGCCACCATAAATAGGAAGAAATGGGTTTAAACACATTGGATTTTATTAACATGCAGAGCAATGCTGGCCAATATACTAAAGATTCTCTTAACTTTGTCCATCCATGTAGCAGATCCTCATTTCTCATTAAGTGAAAGTAAAAGTGCAGAGTTAGTGACCGATGTGCTTGCACAGAGGAATGTGACATCTAACCCATCCATGCAGTGAAACACACTGAAGTGGTGGGCTACATCACCCAGGGAGCAGCTGGGGGTTAGGTGTCTTGCTCAAGGGCATTTCAGTCATGTCATGTTCCAGTCACAAGACCAGATGCACTCTTCAGGGGTCACGTCTCAGGTTTTTTGGGAGGTTTGAATTGGGCCTTGTTCATTGGTTCCTCACATCTTCTCTCACTGGGAGCTTCGCTTTCCATCAGAAAGCCAAAAAGCACCTTGCGTGGTCCTTCGCTTGGTGGTCATGAAGCCTGCGGGCCATGTGGGCAATGAAATCTGTACACAAAAGAACAGATCTTGATGTTTCGCCACAAATAATTCACCAGGAAAAGACACTGCGAGACACCTGGGGATCTTTTCTAGCATATCAATATTTCACAGCCACTCCAAGCGAGGCCTTTCCTTCTCTGAAATGCTGTTTAATGAAAGATTTCGGAGGTCCCGACGGGGATTGCTTCTCTCTGCTGGCTCAAGGTTAGCGGCTTTCGGCCTGTCAAGATGGCCATCACGCATGGCCTGTAAGGCACGGGTCAATTTCATAAACACAAGGATGAATGGCCTTGAAGTGGAGGCTGCTTTTTGATTTTTTTTTCCCTCCCAGCTCGGAGGCGCCATTAGGGGCAGCTCGGAATAGCGTGAAGGATGGATAGAATAACAGGCCTTTATGGATAGGAGTGTTTCAGTAGACAAAGAAGGATGGAGTAGAGGAGAAGTGGCATGTAGAGCAAGGAGAGAGAGAGAGTCAGGCTTCATTTCCCCAAACCACAGAACCATTTATATCATCTTAAGGCCATAGTTTGGCAAACTTTCCTCCCTATACCCCAAGTGTAGTCAATAAACCAAGACGTGTTTTTGATGTGTGAAGTTGCTTTGGAGTTTTGCCCTGGAGCTATGAGCCTAAAGTAATGAAAGCTTATACCCCACCAATTAGCACTGTGCTAACTGCATGTATAATTAATCATTTGAGTTGTTAAATTGAATGACAAATGTGTCTTCTAGCCTTACAGATATGTTCCATAAGTCACCGTTTATACATATGGGTGATGTATATGTTTCCATTAGCTTTTTGAAGACTTTGCAATAACATTAAATCTTTTTAATTGCACTCTTAAAATTGATGGTTCTTCAAGGATTCTTTAGTAAAGAAAATGGTTCTATATAGAACCATCAACACTCAAAGAACCCAAAGGGTTCTTTGCATGATGAAAGGTTTCTTCAGATTGAGGCGGAATGTGCTGTAGATGGTTTTATATATCACCAAAAAATGTAAAAAAATAGAGCCATCCACACATTCCTCATCAATCTGTCTTTCACCGTGGAAAGAATGTTTTATCAATGCAAATGGTTCTTTGAGTGCTCATGGTTCTACATAGAACCATTTTCTTTACTAAATAACTCTTGAAAAACTTTTGTTTTTGCTGTCACTATGCAACAAACCTTTTGTATTCTTTGAGAGTTTATGGTGCTATAAAGAGCCATTTTCATTACTAAAGAATCCTTAAAGAATCTTTTTAAGAGTATACTGGACACTAGGGCTGTAACAAATTGTGATGTAAAAATGTAACAATGAACATGGTAGACATGAACAATGTCACATGCATTTAATTCATTATGCCATCTAATGTATTTGCATTATATGAATGCCAGACTCTTTAGCCTCCTTCATCATTTAGCACTGTTTACACAGACGTTAAGACATATTGACGTTATTTTTCTTTATTCAAAATGACTTTTCTTCATGCAAAAATGTGCAATTTAATTAAAATAATTAATTAACTCTCAGAAATAGTCAGTTGAACTTGAGTGTACAGTCTCACTGATGATACCTTAGGTAAGACAGGGTTAAGTTGTGATGTAGAAAGAACACTTACAGTGAGATTGAACACTGTGAAAGTGGTGTTAACATCTTTTCTGTGGCATATCCATATATGCACACTTCTCAACATGTTCAGTAGACCGTCTACCACTTACAGACAGTCATGTTTTCACAGCCTGCTCAGTTCACAGAGCTCACTGTTCCACTGCAGATGTCAAGTCACGTTTATGCGAGCCATTGTACTCACATTCAGGCCTCATTTGAGTTTTGGGAAGTACATTGCAGGTCATGTATTCATCTCATTAATTTATTAATTGATTGATTGAGAAGCCAGTGGAAACATCACCTTTTAAACAGAAGCAAGTCTTTTGCTAGCTAAGGTTAGTACCATCTCACAGGACTGAATGAGATCATGTATTGTAACTTGGGAAACCTTGTAAAAGGATCCACCCCATTATTTGTTAGATTCAATTTTGCCAATGTGGTTGCATTCAACAGAATATGACATTTACAGAGCTTTACCTGATCTAGGTGTACCTACTGTAGATGACTGACATGGTGTCTGAAGTGGATGCTAAGGTGTGCATAGATTGTTTCTGTGGTTTTCAAGGTGATTGATAAGGGGTATCTAGATGGTTGTTATAGTAACAGGTGGTTGTTGGGTTGTTGCTATGAGATACTATTAGGTGCTACTAAGGGCAGTTCAGTATTATCATCCAGTATCTAGTTTGTAGTTGAGGAACATCTTCAACTAAACTTTATTCTTCACACTTGTTCACATCTGCTGTTTTCAAGTGTTACATTTTACTGTATGCTTAGTTCTACAACCATAATTGCAAAAAAGGTTGGGACACTGTGTAAATTATATTATAAACTATATTATAAATATTAAGTATAAGTATAAAGTATAAGTATAAAACTTGATGGCAGCAACATGTTTCAAGAGAGTTGTCCTACATATTGAATAATGCAGCTCAAAGCTGGACACCTGGCAACCCAAGGTGTACTTTGTTTGTGGGGGTATTTTCAGTCATGCTAGCTTACTTTACATCCATTGACTAATGATTAGTTTGTTTGTTGCCTAGCGACTCTTATTTAGAGCTTATTAAGGCATTCCCAAAGTATCATATTTCTACTACATTTACCCAAAATTCCTCACAAGGGAGTGACTCAGCAGACTAAGGCACTGTCACTATGATCTGAGAATTGTGAGTTTGATTCCTGATCAAAACAGAGCAAAACTGGCTGCACACTCTCTGGGTGGGTACGATGACACTCTCTCCCCAGCACTACTAAGTGATGTCAGCTGGCTCAGATCTGCCAGGCGATCCATCAGAACTGGGGATCCTGTGCTTTCCTCTGAGCGCGTTGGCTACACGGCGGCGATGTATCAGCTGCAGTTAGAAAAAAGGCGGAGCTTGACTTCATATGAATGGGAGGAATCCTGTGTTGGTCTGCACCCTCCTAGAGTCAGAGACATTACAAGTGAAAAGTAGAGTCAACAATTTGGAGGGCCAAAGGCTACAAACACACTGAAAGAAAATCAGGGTAAAATTCTTCACAGTTGTTCCTAGAACATCTCATTATTAGCTCGTGTCTGACTCACAAGCCAAGCAAATCCTAAATTTCCATAAAATCAAACTTTATTATTATTTTTTCATTGCTTATCCTTACTTGGGTCTGCAATAGAAAGTGAGTCACTATGGCAACAAAAGGCTTATCCGTTTCATCATTTACAGACATAGTTTTGTCTCAGCATTATGCAGCTCCATCGCAAACATTAGTCTTTGCTTGCATTTTTTCCCTCTGAGTATACATTCTCATAATCTCTATTGACCGTGGAAGAAGGACATGACCACCCTTGAATGTGACTAGCTGATTAGCGGTGACCACAGGAGGTGTCATCTTGAGACGTGTGTAAGCTGTTTTACATGAATGCAGACATGTGTCCTCTTGTAGCTGTGATACATACAGAGTGAGAGCACTCTGTTAAGAGTCTGTGCTTATAAACTGATGTAAACGCTGGCCTGAAGGGCTCTGTTTGAGTACATAAGAAAACCAACAGGAGAAGTTTGGCAAATAATTAAAATTCCTCTGATCTGTATGCACTTGATGAGACAAGACTTGTTGGTTGTCTGAAGTTTACTTCCTTAGCGTTGTCCAGCGCTACAAGGCTAATGTAGCTAAAAGGATCTGGAAGCTTATGAACAGCATCAACACTGTCAGTATTGACAAATACAGTAATTACAATTAGATTTTTACTTTTAAACATTTTCCTGACCACTGTGTTCCATCTCCCAATTAAACCTATAGACGCCTTGAGCATCATTCTGTAGTTGCTGTCATGTCCACATGAGGATCTCGTGTTCCCATGGACCAGTCGTTCCCATTTCTATATGGCATGTAATGGGCACTTGAGAACAATGTTCCCCAGCTCCTTATTTATTTGATTTGACATGGGTTTTTGTGGGAGCCTGAACCCAAACCACACAAACTACGTATTTAATATTCTATGCTGAGTCAAACCTGACCCAGAAAACTGAGATCATTTACATTTACATTTACATTTACATTTACATTTGAGGCATTTAGCAGACGCTTTTATCCAAAGCGACTTACAACTGGGGGTTAGGTGCCTTGCTCAAGGGCACTTCAGTCGTGACCTTCCTGGGGATTGAACCGATGACCTTCAGATCACCAGACCAGATCCTTAACCACTAGGCCACGGCTGCCCCCTACACGGCTGTTTCCCAGGGAAACTGGGAAATGTAAAAAACTGGGAAATGTAGGATCCTCTGAATATAAGATCCTGGGACCATAGGATGACGAAACAAAAGACACTGGGAATATAAGACTCTGGGAACATAGGATGCTGGGACCAAAGCCACTGGGAATATAAATCACTGGAAACATAGGATGTTGGGACCAAAGCCACTGTGATAAAAGACACTAGGAATATAAAACCTTGGAAGCATAGGACCCTGGAACAAAAGACACTGGGAACATAGTACTCTGGGACAAAAGGCACTGGAAACATAGGAACCTGGGACATAAGACACTGGAAGCATAGGATCTTCAAAACATAGGACCCTGGGGCAAAAGACACTGGGAACATAAGACACTGGGACAAAAGATACTGGAAAATAGAACATTGAGTACATAGGACACTGAAACAAAAGACAAAATTACTGGGAACATGCCACTGGGATCATATGAATGATGTCCTCTTATCTAAAATAGGCAAAATGCAGACACAATTCAGACTTTGTGAGCTGCTGCTGATGCCCTTAGTTATTTGTCATACTTTTGTCAATTTTTATAAATAACAATGTACCATATGGTCCCGGAAATCCCATAAGTAAATTCATTTATGAGTACTAAACACTGATGCAGTCTGAGACAAATTTGTAATGATCTAGGCAATTTGCTGATTTGTGGGTTATAAGCTTAGCTATGTTTACTAAATTAGCCTTGGAGCTCCTGTACAAAACAAAGTCAAATTTAGAGAGTCATGTCCTGGTTGGTCGACTATATTTGAGGTAAATTGAAAACATAGTATACATTTGATTTTTCCCTGAAGTGTTCCTTGAAGAGGCCACTGTGACATTTTGCTCTCATTGGTTTTGGCAATTATCACCCAGCACTCTGCTTTGTATTATCCAAGATATCTCTGGAACACTGGACCCAGCATTACAGGACCCCTCCTGTGACCCTCCTGGCTGCTTTCACGCCCATTAAGACCGACACACAGGTTAACAAGGCCCAACAGAGAATAGCCCATCCCTGTCTCTTGGCTCCAGCTCAACAGGCCTTTTAAGGCCAGAGTAATCCATTATAGTCATCATGGCACCTCTACAGTCCAAATTACCCCATTTAAAAGGTCTGCGGTGAAGGGTTGAGAGGTTCTTGTCAGCTAAGGCACTAAAAAGATTATGATAATATGACCAGAGTATTCCTAACGCAATGAAATATATCAGACAGAAAGACATGATAGTCATATCAATCATGGGGGATTATCAATTATGAGCTCATATGAAGTTGAAGGGCTCATACTGTGGAAAATTGCATTATTTGAAATGAAAGTGTTTTATATACTATATACAGCAGTTTAAAAACATACGGTCCACTCTCCAGTCTACATAATCATTATATGGAAACAAAACAGCAAAAAAAGCATTTTATTCATTGGCTGTGGTGTCTCAACCATGAACATTGACTACATATTCAGTTCTCAACAATGTTGATCAGCCTGTCTATATATATATATATATATATGTGTGTGTGTGTGTGTGTGTGTGTGTGTGTGTGTGTGTTTGTGTGTGACATTGATGTGGTGGTGGTTTGTTAGTGTGCATTGCACTGGTATGAGTGGATCAGACACAGCAGAGCTGCTAGAGATGTTAATCCTCTGGAGTCAGCTCTCCCGCTGGTGGCAAATTAACAAAATTCCACATAAACACTAATATAACTCAGCAAGATGTTATCCTAGAAACAAAACTAAACATACCCCAGAAACCTTAAATGGTCTGCTTTTCAAATATATATATATATATAGCTTGAAATGAAATATATATTTTAATTCTTGTGAATAGAGTTTAAATAAGCAGAGGCACGTCTGTAAGAACCTGTCAGAAAAGCTGTGCATATTTTCCCACCAAAATACGCGCTCTGTCATTCATATGTTAATGACATGGTAATTCCAGACATTCCACCCATCTGTGAAATGTTGACAAACAAGCTGAGGTGATCCTGAACAATAGACCTGTCCTGATTGTTCACACCTATCTCATAGATATTCAATGTAGGGTTAGTGGTTGAGGAAAACAGTGTCACTTCACATTTGTTAAGCTTTACAAATTAAAAAACATACAATGTCTGAAGACTGTAATGAGCAGTGTGTAGACAACACCTCTGTGTATTCAGTTCAGAGCTCAAAAGTCTTGGCTAGAAATGTTTAGAGTTTTTTCACAATATATCAGCACATCTGAAAATAGTTATTTTTTAAGTCTAAGTTTAGTGCAGATGTAATCAAAATATAGATTTATGACACTCTTACTGTTTGGACACTGTTGTTGCTGAGTTTGTGCTAAACTAAAGCCTGTTTAACACTTTGGAAAAAAATCATTTTAGATGGGTTTAATTTGTAAAAATGTCATTCTATGCTCGAACATCAGAGTGTCTGAAATACCCTCAAACTCCAGAAAGTTAAACACTATATTAGCTCACTGTCCACTCTATTCGACACACCTACCTTGTTGGTCTACCTTGTAGATGTAAACTCAGAGACAGTAGCTCATCTCTTGCTGCACAATTTGTGTTTGTCATCCTGTAGTCAGATCATCTTTGGTCACAGGACTGTTTGATGAACTATTTTCACTCCAGCAGTGACACTGAGGTGTTTAACGACATCCAACAGATCCACTTGTACCCCCAGAACACACACTAACACACCACCACCACATCAGTGTCACAGTGCTGAGAGCATTCCACCGCCACACTTAACTAACATACTCAGCATATAAATTAGTGATCTCAACTAATAGTTCGGGAACAAAAATAAGCACCATGTGACATGAAGGGCTCCATCACAAAGAGGTGTTTTTTAAATGTGCTTGGTGCTTAAAAACGATGCTCTTGTGATGCTCATTCACACACACCCACACATAGCAGGCGTCCTTGAGTTGAAGTGTTCTCAATTTTTGAGAAATGCTCAATAGTGCACATAAACTTGACATGCAAGGAGCAGGGAAAATAAAAACAGGCCCCTCGGCTGGCTTCACCAGACGACCTGAGCGGAGTGACGGTGACATCACTGTGAATGCCAAATCACAGGCACTGCGCTCAGTTAGGCTGCTAATGCAAGATAGATGTATCCTCGCAGGCCTGGATGTTTTATTAATGCTGTGTTGGTACGAATCTGCACTATACGCTTGACATACACCTGTGTTTCATGACAGAATGCACTGTAAACTCAACACTCAACCTTAACGGAGCAGGAACGGCTTCACAGCGAGCACTCAGTTCTGAGTCTCAGCTGTGCCAAGTGCTGCCCATTAGCTGGAAGCCAGTCAGCAGGACAGGGAAGCATAATGTAGGCCACTTTTATGCTTAAGCTCCACGCTGTCCTGTATCTGAATCTGTCTGGCTCTTCTCTATGAAGTACTACATAGTGGAATTGTTAATAATGATGCATGATCAGCTAAGCTGGGATGATGTCCAGATGTCCCGGTTTTTTGGTGGCCTGTCCCTGGCTGGGAACGGCCCAGTTAACAGACAATGGTTAATGTACTAAGTAAGACCTGCAGCGCGGCAGACCAGCAGATGTCTGGGGTTTTTTGGTCAACAGTGGGTCCTGGCTGCTGCATCAGGTTCTACTACATGCTCACCTAGTTTCAGGGAATACTGCTATGTAAAGCTCCACCAGATGTTAGCGTCAACATCACTACAAAATATATAAATATTTTCAAAACACAAGGTAGCCCAGGGCTTAAAAGTAGGGGTAGGGTTACCGGAACTGTACTACCAGGTGATCCAGTTTGATACACAGCCTACTTGATTCTAGAACTTATGTTTGCATATACAGCAGAACCTCAATTTTTGTTTGTTCTGGTTATTGTACAATTCCGTAATCATCGACTTATTTCAGGGAAATATTGTCCCATTTATCGGTCATTCCATTTGACATGCAACTAATTTTGTGAAAACAAAGCAAACCCACGCTTCCGTTGCTCATTTTGTCATTCATTTTGGTTTGATTCTCATTGTTTCTCTGGCTTTGTTTCTCATTGATAACACTCAAAACAAACTAAAACACGTGCAACACTACCATCTGAAAATGGGTGTGAAAACAAATAGCAGCCAAGAATCCCAAGAACAGATGTACAAAACAAAGGCTGCCAGCTAGACCACATCGGCACACTCCAAAACAGAGCGTAAACCTGTAAGAGTGATGTAAAATGTTCATTTATCCATTTCATTAGTCTGTTATATTTATTTCTCGTTGTGTTCTATATGTAAAACTATAGTTATTCTATATAAAATGTGTTTTTGTTCATATTTTGGAGGGTCTGGAACAGATTAATTGGATTTACATTATTTCTAATGGGAAATATTGCTTCAGTTATCATTCGTTTCGGTTATCATCAGACACTTTAGAACAGATTATTGACAAAAAACGAGGTTCCACTGTATATTTAACTTGTGGTTTGAATATTAAAGTCATGGCCAAAAATAATTGAAAATTAACAACCGTGTCAACTCAAGATGCTCCATGCTAATTACAATCCTGGCTAATTTATTACTCCTATGTCCTTATACTCCATGTCCCCTAAAAAGACTTTTACTTTGTGTTTGGTCACTCTATCTGCATTTCTTCTATATTTCTAGAATCAGAGTTCTGGATCTGTTTATTTAAGTCTGGTTTTGTGTAACATTATTTGTGCTGCCATTGGCCTGATACAGACTATTCAATCTGAGTTATATGTATCTACAGCTGAGTTTGAGTTTTGATATAGTAGCCTTGTGAATTTACAGTCCTTTCTATATATAGCACTGCATGTCCTGTAGTTTGAAAATATGTGGGGGTGTCTCTCTCTCTCTCTCTCTCTCTCTCTCTCTCTCTCTCTCTCTCTCTCTCTCTCTCCTGTCATCTCCCTCTCTCATCAGAGGAAACGCATGGCAGCATTTGCGCTGCCAGATTAGTGCTGTTATTATACAGTGGTGGAGAGATCTGCTGCAGCAGGAGCTCTCACTGCAACCCAACTGGATATACATGAATAAATTAAACCTGCCACACACTTTTAGTAGCTCTAATTTTAGATTAATTACAACATTAAATTTATCACCACACAGTAAAAGAATATGCAATATGTAAATGTGCTGATATAACTCACCTTAGATAAGTGTAACTAACCACAGCTCTGTAGGAATCTTCCTCCCTGAACTTTCCTGGAATATTCAACATTTTCTTAATCTTCCCAAAAGTTGGAAGAACATCTCAGATCATCAAACATAGATTTTTTTACTATGTCAAGACTTTTTTACTATGTCAAGACATCAAGACTATGTATCACTATCACAACTCTCTCTCTCTCTCTCTCTCTCTCTCTCTCTCTCTCTCTCTCTCTCACACACACACACACACACACACACACACACACACACTCCTCTTTATCTTTCATTTGGCTCTCTCCTCTTTCTCTCTCTTACTCTTGTCTTTCTTTCATTATTGCTCACTCCCACTTTCCATCTCTCTCTGTCTCTCTCTCTCTCTATCCCAGTCATCGTCAGTCATTATGTGTGTACATGTGTTTACATGTGTCTTAGCTTGTCTACATAATGTAAATCTACTATGTGTTGGACATTCAACCTCAGTCTCTTGTTTCCACCTCTACACCAGATTATCTCTCTCACTCTCTCCCTCTGTGTGTGTGTGTGTGTGTGTGTGTGTGTGTGTGTGTCTCGGTAATCACAGTAAATACTCTTCTATCTGATTCAGTGTGATAGTAGCTGGTGTAGCTGTCCAGTGTGGTGGTGCTGAAGTGATGTGTGTTTTCTGAGAGTGGTCAGTGGTTCAGTGAACTCAATGTCATTTTGAGGAAATTTGAGCATTGCTAACATAACATAACATAACATAACATAACATAACATAACATAATATAATAGAATAGAATAAATTATGCATTTAATTAGCTAAAACACATCTCTCTGTATGTATTACACAGCACCCTTATACACCTATCGGAGGTGCAGATTATTTAAGGATTACATTTGCTGATATCCTGTTTGGTAAAATCCTCCCTCAGATGTAAATGTATGAGTATTTAATGTTTTTTATGTCTGCAGAAACTGTACAGTTTATCTCCTAAACCTGTTATAACACACATAACACACACACACACAACATGTCCTACTTCTGCCTGATATTGCACAAGGCTCATAACATGAGTGCTTTTATGAACGTGTGTATGTGTGTGTGTGTGTGTGTGTGCGTGTGTGTGTGTGTGTGTGTGTGTGTGTGTGTGTGCGAGAGAGAAGAGAGAGACAGACAGAGAGAGAATTATTTTCTATTCAGATCAAAGTGCCATCCTGCGGGCAGGGCAGAGAGAGGGACTCATCTACAGTTTATCATCAATATTTCATATGCTCATATTAGCTTCATTGGGCTCAGAGGTCACTCCTCTGTTCTCCATCTATCTCTCTTTTTCTCTCTCTCTCTTTCTCTCTGTCTCTACCTTCTTTCTCCTATACTGATGGCACCTCACTCATCTGTCATTCAGTTCACATCATATCTGTCTGTCTGTCTATCTATCTATCTATCTATCTATCTATCTATCTATCTATCTATCTATCTATCTATCTATCTATCTATCTATCTATCTATCTATCCTTTTCTTTCTGTCTCTCTGTCCATCTTCAACACCCATTCAACCCCGTCTCTCTCTCTATTCATCTTTATATCTCTTTTCCCAATCTCTCTCTCTCTCTCTCTCTCTCTGGGTCTCTCTCTGTCTCTTTCTCTCTCTCTCTCTCTCTCTCTCTCTCTCTCTCTCTCTCTCCTCTCTCTCTCTCTCTCTCTCTCTCTCTCTCTCTCTCCCCTCTCTCTCTCTCTCTCTCTCTCTCTCTCTCTCCCTCTCTCTCTCTCTCTGTCTCTCTCTCTCTCCCTCTCCCTCTCTCTCTCTGTGCGTGTGTGTGTGTGTGTGTGTAAACACAGTAAATTCTAACTGATTCAGTCTGATTGTAGATGAACCCTGGGAGCTGTCCAGGGCCGTGGTGCTGAAGCAGTATGACTGGCCTGTATGCTGTATGATGAGACTGGCTGTAGTCCAGTGAGCTGTAATTTGGAAAAGCCCTGTTTCCCTTTGCTCGTACCTCTACATCACACCCCCACTATCCTCAGCCTGGCAGGGCCTATCAAGAAGGAATAAAAAAAAGCCACCATGCTGCCAAGCGCTCACAATCTGAAAAGAACAAACAAGCACGATAGGCCTACAGCAGCCAGCCCGTAATTCAAATGAAAATGTATAATTCAATTTGTATATATTAGCATGGGCGGCAGAGGAGAGGTGCGCTTCTTATTGCATTAGCACCTGCCGTTGTCTCTCAGGGGGTTTGAATTGATGGGATACAACAAAGAAGAACAGGAAGGGACTTTTTTTTAAGGTTTCTCAGCACTTTGGATGGCTGAATTATTCAGTGTTTCTTCACTGCCGCTATACTTTCACAGCTCCACCTTCTTTATAGCTCCAATATATAGGTGCATGCCCCGACAGAAACGTCTCATTTTTCATTAGGCAAGACTGGATTGTCTAGAGCATGAACACTCCATCTTTGTCACTGACTGAGTAACGGTCAGTTAACATTTTGAAAACAGAAATGCATAAATGTATTAACGCCGAGTGAAGCAAACCTGCTCAGCTTGTGCTGGAAACTGCTTACAGAGCAACGTAAACTTGCTTGGCTGCACTTTTCTCACCACATTTATGCTGTAAACTCATTCTGAGGCCATGCATCCACCTCTCACCCCTGACCCCTACTGATATCATCTTAGTTTGACCGAAGAGAAAAAACTGGACTGCAAGCAGCCCTGTCCACAAGACAGATATTCAGCCAAGAGCAGGTCTGCAGCCAAAAACTGACCATTGTTGAGGGGCTACAGCAAGGTTGGAGAAATGGTAATTTACTGATATCTTTACTCTGACACCTAGCGACCTTCTTTTTGACTACTATGTTTCTCAAATCTGTGACCCTGTAGACATAGTGACCCTGTCTTTATAGATCTTAGTGATCCTATCTCATTTATTCCTAGACACTAGTGACCCTAGCCCTTTTGATTCTAGTGACACTGTCCTTTCTGACCCTAACCCTTTAGACTAGAGTGGCTCTATACCTTCTGACAATGAACATATAGACCCTAGTAACCCTAATCTCATTGACCCTAGTTACCCTATTCTTTCTGACCATGAACCCTTTGACCCTAGTGAAATTAACCTCATTGACCCTAGTTACCCTATACCTTCTAACCATGAAACCTTTGACCCTAATGACCCTAATCTGATTGACCCTAGTTACCCTATTCTTTCTGACCATGAACACTTTGACCCTAGTGACACTAACCTCAGTGACCCTAGTGACCCTATCTCTTCTGACCATGAACACTTTGACCCTAGTGACCCTAATCTCATTGACCCTAGTTACACTATACCTTCTGACCATGAACTTTTTGACCCTAGTGACACTAACCTCAGTGACCCTAGTGACCCTATCTCTTCTGACCATGAACACTTAGACCCTAGTGACCCTAATCTCATTGACCCTAGTTACCCTATTCTTTCTGACCATGAACACTTTGACCCTAGTGAAATTAACCTCATTGACCCTAGTTACCCTATACCTTCTAACCATGAACACTTAGACCCTAGTGACCCTAATCTGATTGACCCTAGTTACCCTATCCCTTCTGACCATGAACCCTTTGACCCTAGTGACACTAACCTCAGTGACCCTAGTGACCCTATCTCTTCTGACCATGAACCCTTTGACCCTAGTGACACTAACCTCAGTGACCCTAGTGACCCTATCTCTTCTGACCATGAACACTTAGACCCTAGTGACCCTAAACTCATTGATCCTAGTTACCCTATCCTTTCTGACCATGAACACTTAAACCCTAGTGACCTTAATCTGATTGAACCTAGTTACCATATCCCTTCTAAACATGAAGGCTCTGACCCTAATGACCCTAGTGACCTCATTGATTGTAGTGACCCTAACACTTTCAATTCTACTGACCCTGTCCTTTCTGATCTTAAACCTTTTGATCATATTGACCCTTACTAGTATTGTGACCCTTGTGACATGACCCATGTGATCCTGGTGATCCTAACTTTTTGACCCTAGAGGTCCTAACACATGATCCTAGTGACCCTTGTGACCCAAATATTTTAGTCCCTAGTGACTTTCTCTTGACCCTTTTGCCTCTTATGAATCTATTAACCCCAGTTTCCCCAATTCTGTCACAAATTTTCAATCAACAGCTGGACACCAGGAGCTTTATGTATATTTCTGGATAAATACTTGGTATGCATGGCTGCTCACCAATAACAGAAAAATCTAATACAATTAAACACAAGCTTGTTGGCATAAGTTACAGCTCATTATGCAGCACTCAGTAAACACCACTTGGTCTTTCAGGTCTGATTTTTGACTGTGTTTTGATATGATGGACCTGCATCCTTCATGTATAAGCAATTCTGCAGTCCAACAATGTTGTGCCTCACCTGATTAGCATTCCACGCACTGAGGCCTCAGAAAGAGGTTAAAGCTATTTGGAATTATTATTTACGGAAATGACAAATCAGATGCCTTTCTTGCACGTCTGTGCACATTTGCTCAGCTGCTATCAGCTTTCTAAATGAGAGATTATTTGACAAAATGGAAATCTCTCTGTTGAATTCAAAATATATTTAGACGATGGAGGTATCAGCCCAGCAGACCACATTAGGTGATTGGATTCCAGGAGCCTTGGAACCATCATGTGATCATTGAAGAACAGGGTGGAAGGAGACTAACAGAGCACAGAGAGAAACAGATGGACTACAGTCTGTGACTGTAGAACTACAAAGTGCTCCTATATGGTCAGTGAAGCTGATAAAATAGACAATGACTATAGATACAAGGTTTGTATACCTAATGAATTGCCTACTGAGTGCAAGTTTCCACACTAAAAACTAGCATTCTAAGTAAGTTATTTATGATTCTTAGCTTTGCGCTATTCCTGTGTTGGCCTGGTGCACACTAGGGCTGGATCATGGCCATATTTTATGATTCTGGATGCATGAGGCTGAGGATCCGTGAATGAGAACCAAACTTGAATTTATACGGATGCAGCTTAGAGTAGTTGAGCCTGTGGAGAAAACCAGAGATTGAGCATTTATAGTATAGTCATCTCTCACTTGTCAATTTAGTTCATTTCAAGTATCAGCGCATTTTACAGTGGACAATGTTCCAAAATGATTTTAAATGTGCAAAGAGGATGGTACACTGACTTTTAAGATTGGAAGTAATGTTCCAGTGCATACACAAAGCACCCTTTGGGGTGCCTCAGCCTGCTACAGTGGCAGAACCTTTTAGGAACCCAGTGATGTAGTTAAATGTTCCTGCAGAAGTTTTTAGACTATTAACGATCCCATATGGATTATGATTGATGAACCAAAAATGGACCAGCCCCTCAGTACCTAATGGAAATGATCAAGTCTCGAGTCACCTTGATCCCTTCATCTTTCTCAAATCCGCCATCCTTCAAGACATGTGGAAGACTGGCATCAAGACTCTTCTCTGTACTAGCACCCAGGTGGTGGAACAAACTCCCACTGACTGTTCTAACAGCAGAGTCCCTCACAGTCTTCACACACAGACTGAAGAGCATCTCTTTGTGGAGCACTTAAGCAGCACTAGTTTAAATCTCTTATTGTGATGCTCTTATATTGTGTATAATTGTGTATCTTTCTAGGTATTAGTGATGGTTTAGTTCTAACAGTGTCTGAACTGAAGAGTAGTTTGAACTCTAACCTGTCTGTACTAGCTGAGATCATTCTCTTAATGTAAACAAAACACTGTTGTATATCTTTCTGGATAAAAGCATCTGTCAAATGCCCTAAATGTAAAAATAACTGTATTTATATGGATGGTTTAATCATCACTTACATGGCTTGATAATTATTTTTCACTTTGACATACTGTTGAGATATTGGACTCAAAAATATACAAACAACATATAGTCAGTTTTTGAGAAAATAAAATAATGCTGCATTGTGTGGCTTACTCACTGACATCTCGCCCCGTACACTTGACTACTTATACGGATGTGTAAATATGATTTTAAATGATCATATCAATGTTTTCACTTGGTCTGTCAACATCAAACTAAAGCTATCATAGAGTTTCAAGTCAGCACTTTTGATGAAAGTTGACAGAAACGTGAATTTAACCAGCAGTGCCCATGATGGATGTTATTTAGTCTTGTATTTTATGAGCTTGTCTATGACATATATGACTACCCACTGGCTTTCACTATGAGTGAATTTCATCCATAGCTCTTGTTTTTCTTTACAGATACATATAGAAGAGATTGAAAAATATTGGAATATTTCTTTAATTTAAAGTATTTACATCTATATTGGCTGAAGTGCATATGAGTCACGGAATATACAGTCTACCAGCACTATTTTTGATGTCTCAAAATATGAGACCACAGGCGTGAAGGAAAACAGCAATAATGGTGCTGGAGTACAGCCTTATATTGTTCTTTGAATAACCTAAGCATGAGGACCTCCGGTGATCTCTGCTGGACTTCTCCTGGCCAATAAGCCTTCGTCTGGAGGAAGATGATGTTGTTGAGTCTATAATCCCGAAGGAAATCTGCCTTTGAGTGCTTATATCTGGGCCACATCACCTCCACAAAATTGAAAGTGCACCTACTGTTCTGCTAGAGACACTTCACTACATCTCCGCCTCCCTCCGTCTCTCTGTTTTCTCTTCACTCATTGGCTTAAATACTAGATGAAGTCTATTGGCTTCAGATTGCATAAGCTTTCATTTTCTGACAATCAAGACTCAAAGAGCTGGTGAGAAGATAAAATTCTCAGTGGAAGTCTGGAAGTGATCACATTTACTGTAGTTTAGGTCCTTGAAGTCCTGTATAATGGAGCTGTAATCAGACGAGAGACAGTAGGCTTTGATTTTAAGCTGCTTGGCGCCATTGATATAGCATTTGGAACGCCGCTCTTGTTGTTGCCAGTGTAAAAAAAAATCTTCAAATTTATAATTCTTTGTGATTTGGTTACTGGGGAAGCATTAAGCATTAACTTCCAGAATGAGCTCCTGAGATTAACAGCATTTCCAATTTCTAGTTCTAAAATCCACCCATTAATCGAGACTCTGGATTAGACAAATCCAAAGGCTATGATTTCAACTGAATATTCACACGCTTAAGTGTGTTATGAACGGGATTTGCCTGAATTCCTCTAACGGTTTATAGAAAATGATGGCCTCAGCTTTTCAGCTTGTGCTAATAATGTATAAACAAGCTGGACATCTTTAATGAAGTCAGAAAAGATTAGCAAAAATGATGGAACAATACAATAGTGGGATATGCTGAAATACTCCACCATATGAATAAAACAATAATGTGTTTTAATAAAATATGAAAGAATACAAAACAATAGTTTTCAACACAAAATATAAGGAAGCAAGGTAATACAGTCATAAGCTCTCTGGGCCTTGTGTGTTTAAGGTTGTAGTAACTTCAGGCTCCAGCAGATGGCGCTGCGTGAGGATGATCAGGCTATAAATACCTGTGAGATGTATGATGGGACTCATAGATTGAGAAGAGGTGGTGCAGTGCAGTGATTGTCTAGTTAAATGTGTGGAAAATAGGTCACAAAGCAGATGTTAATGATAAAGGACAACTGGATAAAGTGATTGTATTTGGGTGCTAAAGGCTAGAGTGTGAAGGAAGTAGCTGAATTTGCAGGTGTACTGAAGTGTACAGTCATACAGGTCTACCAGCAGTGGTAACAATCCCAGTCTATTGAATTTTCCTGGATGTTGTTGGTTGGTGGACTATTCAATCCAGTAGATGTGTTTAAACACTTCTACAGCTCTATTGTGTAACATCCACTCATTCCAAAACAACACACACTAACACACCACCACCACACCAGTGGCACTGCAGTAATGAGAATGATTCATCATAATGCCTGCTCTTTGGTGGTCCTGTGGGGGTCCTGACCATTGAAGAAGTGTGAAAGGAGGCTGACAAAGTGTACAAAGAAACAGATGGACTACCATCTACTACAAAGTGCACTTGTATTGTCAGTGGAGCTGATAAAATGAGTGTAGCTCAGTGGTGGTTTTAATGAAGTGGCTGATTGCTATAGACGTTTTAGACATTCATATTTCCAAGAGTTATAAAGAAGGTAAACAAGGCTGTTGACACATCAAATTTTACAATGTACCTAATCCTTTTGATGATGCATGAAATACAGTTTATTATCCAATGAAGGGAAATTAGATAACAAAAGCCATCAGCTAAGATAAGAACATGATATGAACTAAATGACATGGAAATGACTGCAGTAATGAAAGAACGCTGCACATATTGGACTCAATACATATGCATGTTACATTAATTAGTATTGACTATGGACCTGTTGTTAATTATCTGTTCTAGCTCTTCTGTTGTATAATATTTATTCTATTGTGGCTAATTAGTCACATTGAAATGTTTCAGATCAAACTACTTTTAATATTAGATCAGCGTTAGATAACCAAAGTCTACACAAAAGGGCACTTGTTGCCTGGTGGTTAGGGATCTGGTCTCGTGACCAGAAGATGACCATTTTGATCCCCGGGCAGGTCATGACTGAAGTTCCCTTGAGCAAATCTCCTAACCCCCAACTGCTCCCCAGGTGCCATGGATAGGACTGCCCACCACTTTGGCACATGTTCACACAGCAGTGTGTTCAGTCGTGTGTGTTTTTCACTGCACAGATGGGTTAAATGTGGAGGTCAAATTTCATTATCTGCAAATCACATTGGCAAAAATTGAATCTTATCTAATCTAATGATTGCAGGTGGCACAAACAGTTTAATAGTTGTATGGGTAACTTTTCACACCGGTGATATAGGTTTTGAATTAATTAATTAATCTTTATCTTCAATAAATGAAACAATTGTGTGAAAGCTGCATTTTGTGTTTACTTGCATCATCTTTAACTTATAAGTATTATTTGGATGATCTGTAACATTAAAATGGGAGAAAATGGGGGAAATGAAGAGAGGGTCAAATACATTTTCACAGGTTTCACTATATAGCTAAATCTCCCCATCAGATTGAAAAGTGTATAAATCATAGAGACAGCAAAGTAGAGTAGAGATGATGGTCAAGGACCCTCTCCATCCAGCTTCTTCAGGCCGGAGCATCACACAGTCCCAATTGCAGCACAACGTAATAAAACAGGTCTCAAGGAATGTCAGTGCTGGAGATTGTCCCATAAAAACCCTGGGATGAAAGTCCTGTCACGTTGCAGGGGGCTCAGGAGGCGGCCGAACGTGAAAGTTATTGATGAGCCATGTTTGACATTCCATCTTGTCCACGTCTCGCCGGCCATTTAGCTTCTGCATTAGCCCTGCGTTTGCAGGGAGATCGGCAATTACGCTCCCTGCGCCCTGCTTCTCTTCCGTTAGGCAGCCCAGCCGACATAGCAGCCATCGAGTAAACACTAAATAATGCAGAAGCAATTTGGACCATCCGCCGCTTTAGCCTCTGAATGAAATTAAAGCGGATGCTTTGGCACAATGGTCGGTGTTTCAGTGAATGGTTACATGGTGGCTTTGGCTGTGAAGGTGATGCCAAAACCCCACCTGTGCTTGATTTAGATCTTGGATGGTCAGAATAAGCCAGAACTGGCATGAGGAAACATGGCCAGTCGATGCTGATTCCTAATACATTGTGCTCGCTTTGTTTGTGTGTACAGATACCCACCCATATCTCTCCGGGCAAGTGAGCCATTGATTGTTTATTTTTGAGGGAGAGTTGGTCAGGTTGCTGGTAGTATTGATTCTGGCGTGTGTCTGCCATCTATCATGTTAATCTGTATCAGTGCTCAGCGATTTGTCGCTGGGGGCGTCATGATTAGAGGACATAGCTTGAATGTCCAGGCCAGGATTTATGGATGTGTTTGTGGAGGGGACAGGAGGTGCAAAAATATGTGTCCTTTTTATCCTTATTTTTTGCTCAAGAATTTGGGGTCATCCAATACATGGAAGGTTTACCCTGATGGTACAGTGTTTTATATAAGAAGAAAAATCCTGTTTCTAGACAGCAGGACTAATATCTCATATGATAGTGTACAGAGTGTTTAATGAGTTTGTTTATGGACTAATATCTCCTATGATAGGGTGACCAGACGTCCTCTTTTACCTTGACATGTCCTCTTTTTGAGACTTAAAAACAACATCTGGGCGGAATTTCACATACATCCGGGATTTTGTTGTACTTGAGAAGTGTTTTGTACACAAACTAGTCTCCCTCTCCCCCTATTCCGTTTTGGTTCGCTTGAGTGAGATGTTACGCTATATTAAATGGAGATCCAGCTAAAATCCAAGCCGGTTTCCCTTTAGGCTGGCACAAGCTCACCGATTGGCTCTGCCATTTCTTGCTAACGTGTGATTGGCCGTCGCCACTGTCACCCCTCAAATAGAGTCTGGACTGCAATTTGGCCAGCAGTAAATTTTCACCTGTAAGTTATTAACGTGTTGAGCATTTGTTCTGCCTGTGTCACGTCAGCTAGACATATTTTAATATCAGTGGTTTCATATTAAAATTCATTAATATTTACATTTGAGTGTGTGTCTTTGTGCGTGTGTCTACCAGACTGTGATAAGCCATCTATTTACATCCCTCTAAGTGTAACTATTATCAAAATAATTCAGAATTTCTGCTTATTTTTACTCAAAAATGAGGAATAATTCTGTGTAAATAAGATCTATTGACCATACAGTCCAAACACATGTGTAACATTGGTGATAATGAGCTGAAGTGAAGTTGACTGAAAAGGATTGGGTGATAATTTTATGTGACACGCTTTTAACACTTTATTATTTATAAATATGTGATAATGTATTATTTTATTAATGATTAATATTAATTTTTATTACTTTATTATTCATAATAACTTTTAATAGTTATTATTAGTATATTATTAATAGTAACTAGTAATAATTAATAAAATATGATTCATAATTTGTCAATATTTATTAATAATTAATAATAATAGAGTTTGTGTTCAAGCACCAAAAAAAAAATATTTGAAAATGTAATACAATATACGCCCCTCAATTCCACCCCCTCCAAATCCCCCGCTAAGGTGTTCTCTTTTTCATCAACTCACAACTGGTCACCCTACCTATGGTAGTGTACAGAGTGTTTAGTGAGCTTGTTTATGGATTAATATCCTCTATGGTATTGAACACAGTGTTTAATGTTCTACGTGACTTCAAATGTTTGATTGACATAATGTCATGCTGTGTGTGCCCATGCATTTACGGTTAGGCTATGGACACCACATGCCCTGTCCCAATTTTTCCTTAGGCCCCTGTGCCCTATGCACCATAGGAACTGCCCCAAATGCCATACGCAATACAGGACTCTGTTCTCTGTGCCCTAGGCACCATATGCTGCTTTCCTAAATGCCTAAACTCCATCCAATGTTATGGCAATTAAAGGTTGAAACCATGTGGCTAGTGGAAACCAGTAGACACCTTTTCACTGCTGACCCTTTACTGGGTTGATTATGTAGTGCATTGCATGCTTGTGCAAACAGGGAATGGTCATGCTGGGTAAAAGTGCTTGCGTGACTTGTTAGCTGTGTGCAGTGAATAGTATTGATTTGTTCTGCCAGTGTACACCTGTCGGTGTGTTATACTCCAAGTGGAAAAACCACTCAGAGGGAAAAGAGAGAGGCAGAGATGGGCATACAAACTCAAAGATAAACAGCCTAGACAGGATAAGGAATCTGATTTTATTTTTATCATAAATTCGGCAGCATGTTTTAGTTTGAAATTCAGGTGCATTTACTTTGAAATATTAGAATAACTGCTAACTGTATTATTTTAATTATTGGGACATTTTTAAATATATATATATA
>BRDA01091551.1:0-23574 GCA_036984385.1 Crenuchus spilurus
TCTCTCTCTCTCTCTCTCTCTCTCTGTCTACAGGAAACATGTTGGTTGGTTTTTTTTACAAAGGAAAAAACAAGATACCGTAAACTGCTAAAATAACCACACATTTGTTTTTATACAATGTTAGTACAAGGGGGTCATATTCCATTAAAAGCTGGCACATTCTATACATGGATAGCAGACAAAAATGTGTTTTTATACATTTTGAAGAAAAACTAAAGATATTTAAGAAAATATAAAGGGCCACTAACTTTAAAAAGAGTTTGTACATTAATTCAGTGAACCGCACCCTATGTTATCCCTGTATCCTAGGGTATGACACTAAAAATTAAAGAAGAAGAAGAAATCTTGGCTAATGCAGAAAATGACACTTATCTTTTTTGGTGGGCACTTTTTTCATTTAGTGTGATTTAATTTAAAATTAATTTAATATTAATTTTTAAGAGTGACATCTTTTCTACACACTCCTTTGAGATTCTGGGTTATTTTTCTAAACATTTCTTTGGTGTTGCTCATTAACTTTAGAAGCCATGAAGGAGTGTTTATGCTGATCAATATAAACACAAAGTCAGTAGGATTTTGTTAGTTTTGCAGGTCAGCTTTTTTCTCTGAACACCTGTGTGTAGGGTTAGGGTTACAAACAGGGACTAACTCACTGTGAATGTGCACAAAACTGTGCTCCTCTTTCATCTCTTGCATGACTGAAGGACGGAACAAGTTAGTTGTGAAGCTTTCCTTCTCTTTTTATATGTGAACCTGCAGTAAACAGACTATGCTCACAAATTCATCATCAACCCACTTTAATTTTGTCACAAGAAATATATCAACTGACTTCACACAGCTTCTAAAGAACTTCAGTGGTAACTGATATACAGTAATAATTATTCATAATAACTGTCCAATAACAAATATTTACTCAATGAGAAACAACATACAAGTCTAGACAAAGCAGCAGTCAAAAACACTCATCTGTGATGCTGTAATAAAGAACAGAGATGCTGTACCAGACACATTTCAGAAGCATTGAACATGTGCAAAGATAATGTGTCTCTGTGGCTGTAAATTCACTACACAAAATTATTTTAAAGCGTTTAACTGACCAGAAAACAAATATCTGTTAAATATTTAGATAAATACTGATTTTAATGCACCCTGTTACTGTGAATTTACACAATTCAAATACGTGAAGTGTTTGAACATGAATGAAACGTGCCACACTGATCAGTATAATGCATTTTATGTGCATTCACTTGACCAATTTCAATCAAGAAAATTCAGAGTAACGTGTGGACCAGGACTGAGAAGAGGAAACCACTCTTCTAATCATCTTTACTAACAAACACTTATTACATTTGTTATGTTATTTAGTGTATACAGACCTTCAAATTACTCAAAAATCTATCAGTTCAAGAACTTTTTTACAGCAGACAGGTAAACCTGCCCAATTCAACATTACCAGCAGAGTCTGTCGCTGAATTTCACTTATATTTGTGTCGTTGTGATTTTGTTAAGGCATTAACTCTCCTCCTCTTCCAACAGCATGAGACAAAAATCATCCTGCTTGTCCTCTTCTTCATCCTCCTCTTCTTCCACATCATCTATGCATGACATTTTCATGCAGCCCAAAATGTTCATATCTGTATCCAGGAAATTATTACCGTCCTCTTCATCACTAGGAAAGACCTCCTCTTCATCACTGAAGTCATCCACCCATCTCCTTAGCTTCTGTCCACTCTGCTTCTCCTCTCTTCTGCAGTCATTCCCCTCATCCTCTCTAACCTTCACATCCCCTTTAGAACATCTGGAGTCAGAAGTCTTCTTCACGACAGTCTGAGGCACTGTCTGGTCCTGAATCTTCTGACGCCCTGCATCTTAGACATGAGGAGGACAGTTAGAGCTGCAGCACAGCATTAACTGTATCCATTAATGTCTAAATTAAGACTGCAATGATCATAACATTTCAGCTGTTTAACTGTCTTATAAATAACTGTTTACATAAACAATTACACTGTCTTATTTTCTTTAGTGTGAGTAGAAAGCACAGGTTTGTATCAAGTTTGTGACATACCAAAATTTATGAATATTGAACAGGCAACTTTTGCAGTTTTTCTTATACATACAGTTACATTACAAAAACAAAGACCATTTAAATTTTATAATGATACCAGCCCTTTAAGTGTCACCTGTTTGGGATAATTTATTCTACTTACAGAGAGAACAACGGAGTGAAACACTTCTCCTTCAAATCATCTTAACAGAAAGCAGATAGAGCGAGAGAAAGACTTTATCTTTGTTCTGTGGTTGTGATTGGTCTCCTCTTTCTATATTCCCAAGCTCCGATTCCTTCTCAGCTACAGTTCATCTTTCTCACCTTTTTGTTTGGTAACTTTCAGTGGATCTTTTTCAGAATCGTCTCCCACTTTGTTTTCCTCCTTCTTCACACTCTTTCCATTCTCACGCTCACTCTTCTTTTTCCTTTTCTCTGCACTTGTTTCTTTTGACTCCTTCTTATGTCCTCTCTTCTTTAGTTCTGAGGGTGACAAAGTCAAAAGTCATCTCAGGGGTTCATTTTCATTAAGTTAGGCTTCAGGACCAAACTCAGAACAGTTTAGTTTTATAATTACAAACAAAAGACAATTATGATCATTTAGACAGTAAAATGGCTAGATGAAAACCATGCTTCAACTAGGAATGTTCAACAAACCGTGGACATGTCACATATCAGCTTACATGGAAAAGATGAGAGGTAACGTGTGTTTGAGTACATCATTCTTTCACTGTGACTTTATAAAAGACAGACAAGATAACCTTCAGAGAAATAAGTTCATTTTTTTCTGTACTTACGCTTCCCTTCTCCCTCCTTCAGCCATCGCTTATGTGTTTTAGGTAATACATACTGAAACACACAGGCACATATTAGTTTTACTATATGTAGTGAGTATGTTTGATTTCTGAGTTAGTAAAGCTGCACTTACACCTAAACCTAACCATACTAACCTTAAGCTTTAAGCCTAAACCTTAAGCACTTAACCATAATGTAGCCTGTCTGCTGTTATTTTTTCCACAAAGACATATTTGTGTTAAAATTAGCATGTTTTACTGTGACCAAAAGTGTCCTCACATTCAGTGACACTTCCTACTTTCCTATCAGCTCTACCTCAGGTTCTCACAAGTAAAAGGACACACACATACACACACACACACATATTAACACAGAAAGAACTTCTTTGATGAGCTTCACTTCTGGTTAAATTTTTTTGAGGAGAACTGAATCAGAAATCCTGGCAGCCTTATAGTTCTTTCACAACTTGTGTGTATGTGTGTGCGAGTCTGTGTATGTGTGTGTCTCTGTGTGTGTGTGTGTTACTGACCTCATCATCAGAGTATTTTCCACTCTTTCCTCTAAAAAGCCCAAAAACTTCTGCAGACGCAAAAACAGAGCATTCTTAGTCACACAGACTTAAATCCAAACAATTACAATAAATAAATGACAATGTGTGAGTGTGAGTATATACGTATATGCACATGTGTGTATGTATGTACTGTATGTATATGTACAAAGTTAATTAGCTTTTGTTATTGAAGAACAGAAAGAGGAGCTGGTATATTCAGGCTTAGTTGTGTAGCCATGAATGTATATGTGCGTAAAGTTGTGGGTGCATAGCGCTGTGCATGCATCTATACAAACTTGTGATGTCACTGTCCTCCTCAGAGCACTCCCTGTCTGAGTCATAACGACTCCAGACACCAAACCGGATCAACCGCATCTGGAAAAAAAAGTATGAGAGACTTACATGTACAGCAGAATGTAACAGCACATGAACAAAACAAATGGAACAAACGAGGTTCCCAGTGTCTCCAGTGCTACAATAACAAAACCAACAAGCTGAAAACAAACTACATGTGTCAAATATTTTACTCTGATGGGCTTATTTAAATCCCAGTAGACTAAAAAATACTCATAATTTACCCATAGACATGGTCCCTACATGGATGACCTTACAGTCTTCTAGTCCATAGCAGACTAACCTAATGTACAGTATATAAACATCTGCAGGTTCCCAGGACGTGAAATCTGACAGCGTTTTGTCAGGGGTGTCTTAGAACCCAAACATATGATATTATTCTGTAGAGTAGTAAATAAAGAATCTTCTAATTTTTCAAGACTTTGCTTTGTGTTCAAAAGGAACTGTCTCCCTCTAGTGGCATTGAGGAGGAGCATATATCTCATTATCATATATCTCAGTGCAGGTATTTAACAAATTGAAAGTTATATACATGTCTGCTATTTTCATGTTTGACCATCAACATCTCTTCTTCTGATGTCCTCAGAAATCTCCTTTGTTTATGCCACATCCACAAACGTTCTGGAGGTTAGACTCCGATTTCACCTTCAAATGATCTGCTAATCCTAAAGGTCCACATACTTTGAACACTCACAGAGAGGTAAAATTGGATCGCCTTCATCAATAAATTAATGACCAAACCTGATATTTAGGTGTGACAATCTGATTAAGTTTTAGGTAAAACTGATGTTGAAACACCGAAAATTATAAAGTGTTCACAAACTTTCAAGCACCAGTGTAGGTCACTGAATGAATACATGTCGTAACTGGTTCAGTAAGTTTTTGGAAAGATGCCACTATAAAACTGATACAGAGAGGCTACAAGATAACGTAATAGCTTAAAAAAATTATAATGGAATGTTTTCGCAAGTTTTAAAAGTTTTAAAGTTTAAAATGGTAGAATGGCTAAGTGTTGTAAGCATTAGCTTAGTGCTTAAACACTATTAGATTTTTAATAGGCAGATATTAGCATTATCATAAGTGTTTTTCTCATCTTTATATTTATGGTTGCTGGCTTAGCTTTAACAGAGATGGTTTCTGGTTGAATTCTACTCATTTATTTGCTTGTCTAAAAAGGCCACTTGTGACAAAATATAAGTTTTCAGCTTTATGTCATGTTCTTTACATATCATAACAAGTATACTATTATTAAAGGAGAACTGCATTGATTTAGGTTGGTTATATGCACAGTAACTAAACATACTAAAAATATCTATCTATGTACATTTATGCATATATACATAATGCGGTTTCATTGTGCATCTTGACTACCTGCAGGGGCAGCTTTTGGGCTTGCTTGGACATGCCAACAGCTTCTTTCAAATTCTGAAGTAACTCCTGCTGCTCCAACATCTAATAAACACACAAGTGCATATGTAAATCACAGCTCCTGTATATTTAGAAACCTAAAATCTTGAATCTTTAATAGCATGATGTGCATGTGCATATACACTGAAAACATCTTCCTCCGAAAGGTCTGCAAAGTTCTTCACATTGCTGCAGAGAACCCAGTCAATATAGAGGGGATCCCCAAAATATGTCACATGATACTTCTCCTAGGAGGCACACATAAATGCATCTTTTAAGTGCACACAAGCGAATTTATATCCACAAGACTGTGATTAACTTTCAGTGGTTTTGAAATATACTGCAGCTCATACTGGAGCTGTGTCAGTTTTCTTATTAAACTTCACATAATCATCTGTGTCTGGATTTTTCTCGATCATTGCTGGCCACCTGTACACAAAAACATGGTCACCATCATCATCACTCAAAACTTTTAATTTTACAAACAGGAAAAAAAGATTATTTTTTACATTATTGTTGCTTATTTTATTGTTAAAATGTGTTCATGCATGTTTTGGTAAAAGGTGTGCAGGTGTTAACACATTTTATGAAATTTTTTGAAAATTCAAAGCCAAAAGCTTTAAACTGTCGTCTGTTTATTGACCTCCCTTCCTTCTTACTAACCAAGTTTTGTAAAATCAAAATCACAAAATTTCTGAACCTATAAGATGTTAACAGATTATGATAATGAGTTGCTGCCCTGTATATTATTCTGTGATGTAACAAGTACCTCAGTGATTTCAGTAAATAAATACTGGCCTACTGAATGGTTACCCAAGTACTTGAGTACCATAAACCTAACCTTAAGATGAGGTTGACTTTGGACATAATTTCATCATTTCCATACAGAATTTTGTTGTCAGGTTCAGATAAAATGTTGTTTATCATAAAATTGAGACAAAATTTTGTTGATTAGTTGGGTTCAGAAAAAAAAACTATTGGCTACAGTCAGGTTCAGACAGAATTTCACCAGGTTACAGTTGGATTTACACAGAAATTTGTCAGGTTATATTAGGCAGGTTTGTTGTGTGTCAGGTTGGAGTCTAGGAGTGAATTATCTGAGGTTGTATTTAAAATATCAGCAACTGTTTCAGCTTAAGTTGTGGTTTAGATTAATCCAATAGAGAACTTATTTAACTAAAAGTGAAAATAGTAAACAACACTGGAACAGCTATACTCTGTGTGTACCAAAGATGTTGACTCTCCTGAGCCCAGACCAGGGACCCAGGTACAAAGCTACTAAAGAATATTTCCTCTACACACATGCTGGACTGCTCTTCTGAAACTGAGCAACTTCTGACTGCTGGATCTGAAACAAGCAGATATTTTCTTAAGTTCAAATTCAGTGAATATAATGTGATTTTCCACAAGGTGGCAGTATTACCAATTAAGTAATAAAAACACAAAACACACATTAAATAAATAAGTATAAAAATGTGACCAAGATTTGTGTGTGCATGGAGTACCCGAGTTGTTCTCACAAGTCCAGTCATCAGGTAGAACTGAAGGATCAACATCTTCACTCAGTTTTCTCCATTTACCACAGTCAAATCTGCTACACTGCACCCATACTACATCTACACACATACACAGTAAAGTGCAACAAGTGCATAAAATTAGAAATGACAGCTGGTAGTTCCAGATGAAAGCTAAGAAACACAATCTGAGCAATGAGATCTGAATCACATTAGTTTTTAAAAATGATCAGCAGGGGACAAATGATTATTTGATACTTCAAACTGATATCAGAGCAAGTACAGAGGTAACCCTACTTACGTGTTTAATCTGTGCAGGAGCCCAGCTCGTTAGCTGGTTTGCTCGTTAGCTGGATGCATTTTCCCCATAAGAATACATGTAAAACTGATTAATCTGTGTCAGCCAGCCAATATACAGTATACTTTAATATGTAAATAATGTGTTTATATGGGTTTTTAAAACATAAACGAGACGACGGTGCTCGTGTAGGCTGGCGGCTAAGGAGGACAGGAGGACGGGCGTACGTGTATGGCATGGTTACACTTATCATATGAAAAGTAAAATGTATCTAACTTTCTTGTTCACTACCTTTTGCTGTCTTTGTGTCACTTTCACTAGCACTTTCACTTTCACTGGACAGCGGTCAAAGGTAATGACTGACCTCTTCTTCTACACTAGCATCTAGGGGATGCTACGACCACAGCACCCCTAGTGGTTGGCATAGTTGAACTAATTTATGCTACTCGTTACTTGGAATTTTATTCGTTACCTGGAACAAATATTCCGAGATCTCGACTCGTTACCTGGAATACTCGTTAGTGGGGATGCTTGTAAGTAGGGGTACCACTGTATATCCTCATGCTAGATTTTTTTAAACCAGAAGTGGTGAAACAAGGCATAACATTTGTAAAACATGTCATGGAAATGTATTGTTTATACAGTCCTGGTGGCATGAAATAAAGACATTTTGTTTACTCAAAAAATGTTGGCACTCACGTTCATCTGAGTCAATGCCATTTTCCTCTTCTCTCTCTTCTTTTTTAGAAACTGATTTATTCTCCATCTCTTTTATGCTCTCTTTGTCCATCTGCGGTGCACAGAAGTATTTTGCCTGATCTTTCTTTCTCTCCTGATCTTCTCTGTAACAGCAGCACATAAACAAAAAACACTGGAATTACTGAAATTCTTGCAGTTCAAATTAATGGAAACAACCCTTATAATGTGGTCACATCAAATGTAAGTAAAATCTGCCAGCCAAAAAAGCCAGATCATATGATTGATTTGGTCAAATTTTGTAATTGTTAACATTAAAGGGCAGCACTGAGTAATGCTTGTTTATCTGAGCTTTACAGTTGCTCAATTAGTTTGGTCATTTTAAGTTAGTACTTTAATAGTTACATGCAAAGAACAAAATGAGATAATTAAATGATTAATTATGAATCAAGAATTTATACTGCAATTAATCACCAGTTAAAATGTCATGGTTGTGACAGCCATATTGGAGAGAGGGATATATACTTCACCTGCACTCTTTCTGATCCATACTGGATTGCTTTACCTCCACCTCAGTCAACACTGCTTTTTCATTGTCTAAACACAGATCCACAAACAAATGTAGATTTGTTTAGTAAAGTTTCTAATTAATTCAGAGAATTGGTAGGCAGAGGGGAACATCAAACTAAGTTCACTTACCTTTTAGACATGAAATGGAAGAATCCAACATGGCCTCTAATAAATCATACTTCCTGGCTGTTAATTGTATTGCCTGAGTGTAAAATCAAATACACCCAATAAACAAAATCTCAAGAGTTATATTTTTTATCAACAACACAAATACATTTGTGCTTCAAAAATGTAATCTTGCAATTAACAACATTCACTTGTTCTCTTTTGGTCATTTTTTACATTGCAGCAGGTATCTTCTCCAATTCCTAAATCTAATTCCAACTTTCTCTTTATAGCTACGAAAACATTAATCTTAAAAATGTATAATGTAATCTTGCTCAATCAAAAATCACATTTTTCTGCTTACCTCAGATGTAGTTGATTAGACAAAACATGATGAGGTCAAATTTTGCTTCTTTAATTTAAAACTGAAGCTGGGAGCCTAATGTTACTAACATTATTTACCTATAAATTTCTTTCCATAAAAAATTCTGTGAAAATACATCGCCCAAAACGTCTCCGAGCCCATTCAGAGCTCCCCCACACTTTGAAGACATAACAAAAACATTTGTAGCTGAATCCTGTCCTTATCATTAGAAAAAGTAGCGTTGATCTATAGTCAGTTTTAGTGATGATGAACATATTGACAATAAGATACCAGCCCTGCTGCTGTCTGAATGGAGTGGTGAGGTTTTATTCATTGTTATAGAGTCATACTGTATTATAAACCACATCCATTCATCTGTGAGATCTTCAGTATGCTCTGGATGCAGTCCGAGATGAGTTTTGGTGATGTGTTGTTACGCACATGACTGATTTACATGACTACTGAGATTTAATGTTTGTTAGTAATGTTAGCCTTGCAGCTCCAGTCCAAAAGTTAAGAGTGAACTCCAAACATGTCTTAGCTGACCTCAGGCAAGTGGAAAAATATGCCAAAAATTATAACTGACTGCATCATTTTAAAAGAAGCAAACATGTATTTGTTTCTATAAAATTGGGGGGAATTCTGGCACAATATGTATATTTCCTGTTGTCTTATTTTACTGTACATTATCTCTCCTCATTCTCTCATCTGTTTTTCTCTACAAACTGATATATTTCTTTTTGATAACTGTCCATAGTTATCCTCTCCCATTTACCAATTTAACCTTCTTCATTCCTTTAACTGCTCCATCACCTACATTAATTTCTTCCTCTTTTACTCTTTTCTTAGATGTTTTCTTCTCTTTCTCTCCTTTCTGTCTCCTCCTCTCTTGTGTTCTGGCATTTGTGTTTTCTTCTTTCTGAGTCTGTATCTTCCTCTTCTTGTTTCCCTCCAACATATCTCCTGTATTTCCCTTCCCTGGTGCTGTGAATTTCAGCTGCTTAGGTCCTGTAAGCACCATTCCTTTACCTGACTCTGCTCTCTTCTCCTTGTCTTTCATTTTGTTAATTTCTGCTTCACCTGCCTGTGACACAAGACAAATTGCATTTACATTTGAGGTATTTAGCAGACACTTTTATCCAGATTGACTTACAGTTAGGGGTTAGGTGCCTTGCACTTCAGTCATGACCTGCCTGGGGATCAAACTGGCACCCTTACAGTCAAAAGACAAGATCCTTAAGCACCAGGCCACGGCTGCCCCCAATATCTACCATAAACTCACTGGCCACTTCATTAGGCACATATACCTTGTCACTGTCCATTTTATCAACTCCACTGATCATACAGATTGACCAACAATGTAGGCGTATCTAATAGAGTGGACACGTGTTTAAAATCTCCAGCAGCTCTGCTGTGTCTGAGCCACTCAACACACACACACACACACACACACCACCAACACGCCAGTGTCATCACAGTGCTGAGAATGATTCTGCACCCAAATAATAGGTTACCTACTCTGTGGTGGTGCTGACCACTGAATATCGGGATGAAATGAGTAAACAGACATACTACAGTCTGCAGTTTACAAGGTGTGTGTGTACCTAATGATGTGGCCAGTGAGTGTGTAAGAGCAAAAAAAACTTGGGAAGACTAAGGGAAGCTTATTTTGAGACCAGTATTATACTATTTTCACCTGCAGCTCTATATAGCTAAAAGGTTACAGGGATAAATTAACTTCGTATTGTTGTTAATTTCCCGTTCCACCTTAAATAGCGCTACAGTTCAATAACTACGTTCGCTTGAATAGAACTGCCATTTAAGGTGGAACGGAAAATTCCAATAAAAAGCTTCCTCTTCGTTTGCTGGAAATTGGTTAAGTCCTAAAACGAGATTAAATCCTAAAACTAATCCTAACTTTTCCCCTATGCTTTTTATTTTTTAAAATAATTTTATTAACTTCACTTACAAAAATAATAAATAGAATGTAAATATAAGGTTAGTTTCTCTGACCTCAGACGACACAAACTAACTTAGCTATCTGCTAAATTGGCAATTTTAATATTAGTCTCAGACAGAAAAATAGTTAAATACTTACACTTAATCTGTTATATGTAGTCATATGTTCTCTTCAGATTCCAAATGTTAGTATCGTAAGTTTTCTGTTTACTGGACAAGACTACCTAACGCTAACGTTTTAATGCTGACTGACAGGAAACTGCAGAGCGCGCGCTTTCACGTCCTGTCAGAAAAGCCTGTTAGCTTCTCAGCGCGCGTGCTTTCACGGTCTGTCAGATTAGCTTGTTAGCTTCTAACAGTTCAATCAAAGAAGCCGTAAAATACGCATGCAAATTTAACTGTTATATCGAGTTAAATTGACTTGTTTGATAGAGATATCAAATTATTAATTCATTATAACTTTATAACATTGTTTTATCGACATAACAGATGTTTTGTTTTATTGAGATATCAAATTATTTATTTCATTATAACATCATAAGCAGCCACCTAGAAACTGCATAGCAACTACTTAGCAATGGCATAGCAACCAGTTAGTAACATATAAAAACAGCATAGCAACCACTTAGCAAGCACTTGGCATTTAATTATTAAATACAACTGAGGAACTGTATTCATACAACAATAGTAAGTACACATAATTTTTTTAATAAATAAAATCTAACCTCTTTAGAACTATCTTTACTCTTTGCCAGTTTGTCTTGTTACACTCTTCAGCTCTCATAAAAAAACAAAATACTGTTAGCTTCTTTAGCTCTTTAAGGTAAAACAGCAATTAAGTCTTAAGTGTTATATAGTCTCACTGACACTAAGATTAAACTTGATGATAGTTCTTCAGCTGTTAAAACAGGTATGATGTTACTGCTGGACTCTGATTTGCTTGTTAAATGAATGTTTAAAAGAACTTTTTTAATATCGGTCAGTTTTTCTTGTTACTTTCTTAATTATTAAACTAATCACTTAATGTACATAACAGTTGTAATGTCAACTGTCTGCTTCATCTCAATTTACTAACAAGCTAAACTGAAGTGAAACAAACACATCTGAAGTGAAAGTAATGTGAAAGAGAACACTTAATGAGTGTACATTTAACCCATCCTGGCAGTCACACATAAGGGCACACTTGCCCAGAGTGGTGGGCAGCAGAAGGAGCTCTTGGGGGCACTTGATCAAAGGAGCAACTTGTCTACCCTTTAGGCAACATGTGGGAAGTGATTTAAGGTAAATCACAACACATTTACCAGCACATTAATTAATGATTTTATTTAAATGTGTTGACGTGTTTGTAAATCGTTCAACCGAATAAGTGTGTTTGACACGTTTTCATTCCACAGTTTGTAAGCTACAGTGACAGATTAGAACTACATTTCCCATTATTCTGTTCGCGTGCGAACCGAGGGAGGCAGGGGTAGTAGATGGGGGAGGGGTGCACACATTTTTGGTCAAACTGTGGGCAGAAATACAACATAAACACTTCCATCTAACTCGTATTTGTGTTCGGTACGTGCTCACGCGTTCTGGTTGAGATTCACTTCATGTATTCGGTTCCGAAAAGTAATCAAACGAGTTGATCGGAAAGGTTGTTTACACGGAAAATCGGCGCCTGTGTCAAATTCCTGAACATTTTTTTCGCCAAACAGCACGACCAAAACGTCGACACTTCACTGGGCGAATATTACGTGAACTGTGTTGTTTTAGATGGATGATATTTATCAGTCCTGTAGCAGAAATATGAGAAACTGGGTTATGGCACAGGCAGAGACTTGGCTACCTCGGGAGCGAGGGGCGGGAGTTAGTAGCACATGCCTTCGTTTCCTGCATTGCGATTGGGCGTCTTAAGGCGCACAGGCTGCGTCCTCGATTCTGATTGGCTAACACGCATGTCAGTTAGCCTCCCCCTGAGGTCTGTAGTGGGATATAAGAGCGTGTGTACAGCTCTGTCTATGCCTGAGACACAGCAGTTGCAAGCTTTTACATGTCGTATCACAGACCCAACAGAGAATAACATTCACTTTCTGACATTCACGCACACATCATCATGTCGAGGTCACCGTGCTCGGACGGGTTAAAAATCCGTGCTTTAAAAAATGGACTTTTTCACGGATCGTCACAGATCTAGATCCTTTTTTATACTTGGTGCATTTCGTTTGGGGTTCAGGATACAAGTACAATACGGTAAATAGTCTGTCGCTTTGTGGGTGTTTATTTTTTTCTGTCTTTTTCTTTTGCAGAGAAGGCAGTTACTTGGGGGAGGGAAGCACTCAGCCAAGCTCAGCAGAGGAGAGAAGGCGGAGAAACTCGAGGGAGGGGGAGAGAGAAGGGGAGGGGTTTAGGCGCTTCCATTCTGTGATCATAGTCTATAGAGCATTATTAATGAGCTGCAGAACATTTTCATCCAGGGGTGGGTTCTGATCCAGCTGAAGTGCAGATTGAAATATGTGATCACGTTTCATGATCAACTTCAGTTAAGACAGCTTAGGTGGAGAGAAATTCACACATGAACACCTCAAAAGTTTCCTAGAAACAAGTGCATAAGTTTGAAAGTGAAAAACAAACATTCACACAGTGAAGACATGTTAATTCTAATATACATTCTGTTTTTCTGTCTCTCAGGGCCCATGCAGGCAGCAGTGGCTAATGGAAGATAACTGACATGTCCATAGAGAAAGAGACTGCTTTAACAGGAGATGCTGCGGGGGCCGTTTTAAGCCAGCTACCACCCCAGAATCCTTTGGTCCGCAGCAAGACCTCTAGCCCACCCTTTGCAGTGCCCATTCACACTGGGGCACCTTTAATGGCAGATATGGTTTCAGTAGAACTACCTGCTCCCCTAGAGCTAGAGGGAGATATCTCTGAGACTGTGCAAATGACGGAGGTTAATAAGACTTTACAGCTGAAAGACGACCTACAGTCACAGAGTGGCCCTCAGAAGCAGGCCCAGAAACTGCGCAAGAGGCGCTACAGCATGAACGCAAGCTTCAAACACCCTGGATTCAGCAAACGGAGGTGGCGCTCTAATTCTGAGTGTGAACATGTTCTGCCTACAAACTTCCTGCTGGGTGGGAACATCTTTGACCCGCTTAACCTCAACAGCCTGTTGGATGAGGAGGTGAACAAGGAGCTAAATGCGGAAACGCCCAAAACCTCACCTCTGCCGGACAAAAGCAGAGAGCCTGTGGAAATCCTGATCCCGAGAGACATCACAGACCCGCTAAACCTGAGTGGAAGACGTGGGGGTGCCTATGTGTCACCTATGAAGATTAGACGGCGGCACAGAAATCGACATCATGGTGGTCCCAATGGTGGCCAGCTGGACCCTCCCGATTCTGAAAAGTCAAAAGAGGTGAGGGACGATAGTGGTTCAGTGCCAGAAGTGTCCAGAGAGAGCCCCATGCTGCTTGATTTCCAACCAGTGGAAGTTTCCCCGCAGCCCTACGAAATCAAAACAGTAATCAACTGCAGAGAGGATGTGGTGTTGCCCACTTTGCCGTTCAAGCACCGGAAGCGCAGGCGCAAAAGCCGCCTGGATCACCTGTTGCTCACGCCATCTCCAAGCATTAAGCCTTCCAGCATGGAGGGCGGGCAGAGTCAAACCTTCCACACACCAGTTGTGGGTGGAGCTACAGGAAGCCATCACACTGGATCCCGCCAGGCTCCACAAAGTCAGCGTAAATTAAATCGTAAATTCCATTACGGCACCTACAGCCACTACTATGGCTACCAAACTCCAGGAATAAATAGAGATCCACGTTTGGCCGTTTTTAGGCCCGAATGGTTTCGTGGGAAAAAGGTTCTGGACGTTGGATGCAATGTGGGCCATGTCACTCTTGCCATTGCCAAACATTGGAGCCCCACCCACATTTTGGGTTTGGACATTGATGGCAGGCTGGTCCATGCTGCACGACAGAACCTTCTTCACTTCCTGTCAGAACTGCAAAGACAGAAGAGGTCCAGTGAGGTAAAAGAGAAGCTGGATCAGGAGATGACCCAGAAGGTCGAGGCTGCTGATGCTGATGCTTGTGTGAGGCAGATGGATGGACCGGTTCCTTTAATGAAGCTGAACCTGGAGCTTCCAAAGCCTTTTCCCATTTCCTTTAGACTGTGCTTGGGTCCCATCGCTGCCCCCCCACTGCAAACACACAAGCCTGGTGTCTTCCCTGATAATGTCTCCTTCTTGGAGGTAAGACCAGAGAGAGAGAGAGTAAAGGTAGACAATATGATCACGTTTCTTGTGATAAACTGTCACAGGGCGCTCTCAGTATATTAAATATATTTATTTATTATGGGATAACGTCAAGCATCACAATAATAAATATCATCAAACTTGAAAAATGCTGTAAAACTGCATGTTTCATTACTCCTGTGGAGTACAGCAGTACAGTTATATAGTATAGAGTTTAAGGGTTAACTGCAACCCAGTATGTGAAATAAGTCCCTTATGAGCTTTACATTCACTTTGCATGGTTTCTTTATTATCTTGATATGTTTACTCATTCCCTCAATACAAATATTATAAAAAAGTCCCTTCTGATACATCAGTGGGCCGATAATATCAACCAACATTTACAACTCATGATTTTATGTCATTTAAAGAACACAAAAAATTAAGTTTTTTACAATGATGGAATTCGAGTTTGTGAAGTAAGTAGGACAAAGACTTAAACAGTTGCTTTGGAGAACCCAGCAGGACGTTCTTCGTGTACCTGTATATGAGTTTTACAGGCTGATGTGGTAACTCTGAATTCAAAATCAAGATTAACTTAAGAAAAATAACATAATCTAACCTTTAGTGGAAGGATAATTCAGAAAATAACGAATACAAATCAGTCAACAAGAGAAACCAAAATCACAACACATTGTGCGTCACTCCATCCACAGTCCTGCAGCTCTAAAGACTTTAAAGACTTTATTTGACTTTAGACTGTATGTCTACGTCCATCAGTAAAGCCCTGCTCATTTAAAGCTAGTGTGAATTATATATGTACACTATATATGTACACTGTGTGTGTGTGTGTGTGTGTGTGTGTGTGTGTGTGTGTGTGTGTGTTTATCAACTGGTTTTATCAAAATATTTGGATACAGTCCGTCTGTATGTGGCTGTGCTGAAACATTAGCACCCCCTAGTGGTTATAAATATATCTGCATGTTTTGGTGTTTCTGTACTGCTCAGCCATTCAGTGTTTCATTTTATTTGTCTGTCTCTGTATCTTTAGAGGGAGAATATTGGTCAGATGATGACTTTGTATTTAGAGCAATGTTATGACTTTTAACTAAACAATGACTAAAATAATCCGTTTCACTGTTTTTACTGTTTATAAGTTATTAACTACTACTAACTTTTCCCCCAGAATCCAGTTCAAAATAGTCTCATTTAGAGGACACGACTGGTCAGCATGACCAAAAAGGTGCAGTGTGTTCACACCTCACATAATGAAAGTGGGTTCATGTTGATTTATAAACACAGTACTAGTGTTTTAAGTTAGGACCTCAGAATTTGGTGGAATAAACCTGATGTGCTCTCCAGTCTTTACTGATGTCAGTATGTCAAAGTCAAGCAGCTCTGATATGTTTGATGGTTTGTAGGCCATCCGTCTTCATCTTAATCACATTCCCCAGGTTTTCAGGTCTGGAGGTTTGGAGTGCTCTCTCCAGTTTTTACACAGTGGTGTGTGTCTGTGCTCGTTTTTCTCCCTGGTGGGGACTGAAAGTCTTTATAATGATAAGAATGCATGTCAGATCTGTAAAAGTGTTGGGTCCTCACAGTAAATGTGCCATTTTCATTACAAACTTTTTTTGAAGAAAAAAATAAAAGGGCAGAAGCAGTGAGTTTTGGATAAGTTTAACTTTAGATTTAGATTTAATCAGAATTACACAAGTGAATGGAATGTCCTCACTAGTGTAGTAATACCACTGTGTGTGTGTGTGTGTGTGTGTGTGTGTGTGTGTGTGTGTGGTTCATTTGAAACTCAAACCTGATCACCCCCTTGTGGTTAAAAGTGAGAGTGCATGTTTTGGGGGTTAAGGTGAGGTCTCTGGTTCAGGTTTCTTGATTAAAGGTAAAAATGACCTACTGATTATTTAAAGAAGGGGCGTGGCCACACTATGACTGACTGTCTTTATCTCAGGCTGTGTGTTGTTGGGGGCATTTGGGCGATGGGGTAATGTTTACTATTGCATGGCAGAGTGTGTAGATTGTGTAAGCCCTACTTCTGCAACAGATACACACTCCATGGCCAATACACACAGGTACACACAGCACTTATTGTCCATTTGAGCTCCTCTGAGCATACAGGTGCACTTTGTACAGACTGTAGCTTCTCTGTAGACTGAGTTCACCCTGTCCTTCTTAGCACTGTAGTGACACTGATGTGGTGGTGGTGTGTTAGTGTTTGTTGCACTGTTATGAGTGGATCAGACACATTGGTGAGCAGTGAGCGTTTAATGACTAAGTGTACAACATGATAATAACAGTCAGCTGTATGTGTGAGAAAAAGAGGAACAAATGCTCCTAAATTGAGATGGTTCTTGCTTAGTAAGCAGGCTGATGTTGTTCTGTTTTACTACGCGTCTCATAGTAGGAACAAGATCATGTCCGTCACTCCCGTTAAGTGTTAAGGCATAAGCTGACCCCAAATCAGCTCTTAATCCAAGGAGATGGATATATGTGGTCATTGGTGGTAAAAATGTCTTTCTTTAATCTCTTTCTCTAATTCAGTTTAAGGCAAGTACACACACACACACACACACACGTATATTAGAATATTTTCAAGTTGTTGGAGTGGGGATGGCCGGTTTGACCATATTTTGGCATTATTGTGATAAAATGTCATGTTTGTTTTCTGAAAAAGTGCATATAGTGTGTAATGAAATACTGCTGTGTGTGTACATGTAAAAGTAATGCCCTCTGCCCAGCGCCCAGTGAAGGGGTAGCGGGACTCAATACCACAACCCTGACGAGGATTAAGTGGTTAAGGAGATGGATGGCTGGATGGAGAATATAGGCCTGGTTAACTAGATTTAGTGCAGTAATGTATTAAAATGAAAAGGAAACTCACTCTGTGTGGTGATGGTATTTTTTAATGGTTAATCTCAGGGAAAAAATTAATTACAAATGTTTCTGACTGACCAAATGAGAAAAAAACATCAAAATGTTATGTTTACATTTGCAGATGAATTCTAAATACTATACGTTTGTGTGTTTTAAGGGTATTTCTCTTTAAGTGGTCAAACGAGTGGCGCTGCTGTGTTGTTTAATGAAACTGAACAGCGCCCCCTGTCTGTGTGCAGGGGAACTACGTGCCGGAGTCCGAGACTGATGTGATGTCACAGCGTGCAGAGTATGATGTCATCCTGTGTTTGAGTGTGACAAAGTGGGTGCACCTGAACTGGGGTGATCTGGGGCTGCAGTGGTTTTTTAAACGAGTGTTCAGACACCTCACACCTGGAGGGATGCTCATCCTGGAGCCTCAGCCGTGGAGCTCCTACAGCAAGAGTAAGAGGCAGACGGTAAGCGACTCGCTCACCAATACAACATTCAGGTTTTTGTTTTTGTGAACTGTGAGCACCACTGTTGGCCGTGACAAATGCAGCAGTGTTTTTTGTTGCAGTTTTAATGGTGTGACACACCCCTTGGGGAGGGATGTGGGTGACCAGATGCTGAGCTCCACATAGAGACCACACTCTCTGGAGTAACCCAAAAAGTGCTTTATTTAAACACACAGGAGCAGCAGGGTTAGGGTTCTGGTCTTGTGACTGGAAGGTGGCAAATTCAGTCCCCAGGCAGCAGGGCCGGCGCTCCGCCCACGTGGACTATGCACTGTGTGTGGGCCCCGTTTGTCGAAGAGTCTTTGCTGCGCACCCCGTGCCCCCCCTGCACAGATGCATTAAATGCAGAGGTCAAATTTCTCTGTGTGCAAGCACATTATGTCAATATTTGTGCACTTTTTTGACTTTATTTTCAGTGCACACAAACAGCAACATAAACACTTTTTTTTCTTTGCCAATTTTATCCCTTTTCAATGTGGTAGTAGCCAATTAACCCTTCCCATCCACTAGGACTCTCCTCGTCACTTTGCACTGTCCCTGACTCTAGGAGGGTGAATACATATACAAGCCTCCTCCGCAGCCACCACCTCTTTTTAAAGTACCACTGATACACCATCACTGGGGAGCCAACGCGCTCAGAGGAAAGCGCAGGATTCCCAGCTCCGAATCAGTAGACGCCTGAGGCAGCAGACATTGCAGTGTGTGAGTGATGGGGAGAGAGAGCCCCATCTACCCGCCCAGAGAGAACACTGCCAATTTTGCTCTCTTGGGCCCCGGCTGATGATGACAAACAGTATGACCGGAATTCAAACTCATGATCCTCTGGTCATAGTGTCAGTGTCTTAGCCTGCTGAGCCACTCGGTGACCAGTCCTTAGCTTATTTAAGAGTCCTTTCAGAGTCCATGTGGGCTTTAGGCTCAGCCCATTTAAGCCCTGTCTAGTGCTTAGAGTATGGCATTACCAGCATTGCTCAGTGCCCAGGTGAGGGGCTGGTCCCTTGTCCCTGTCTCCTCAGTGTCTCAGTGGCCGTCAGTGTGTTAACCATTAATAGCATGTTTGATGTTAAATATCATATTCTGCTCCTGTGTTGAGTATAAACATTCAGCTAATTCAGAAACTGTCCTTCTGATTAAAAAAGCCTCCTGATTTCTGAGTTCTGAACATCTCCACCATAACATCCTGTGCTTTGTCCATCAGGAAACCACCTTCAGAAACTATAACACCATCCGCCTGAGACCAGACAAGTTCAGCTCCTACCTCACCTCTAAGGTGGGCTTCACCAGCTACAAAGTTATCAGCCCACCACACAGCTGCTCTAAAGGTGAACCAGCATGTTACCTTCTCTCTTACTACACATACTTCTCATTCATTTTTAATCCTAAAACGGGTGTAAACAGACTTTCATTCTGTGTGGTGAGTCACTGGCCTCCTTAAAGGTCTACTGAGCTACTGATCAGACGTCCTTATTGTAGAGACCAGCGTGTGAACAGTAGTGACATTAACGATATTTACATGTACATTAGTATAGTCCAAGTCCCTTAGTCTAATACATGATCAAGTGACACAGGTTGATTATTGTTGTCTGACTAAGGTCTTAGTCTAAGAGTAGTTTGATTAAAAATGCACAAGCTGGACTAGAACTAGACATGTAAATGATTTTTCAGTAGAACCACAAGCTTTATATACCTGCCAGAAGAGAACGTCCCTCATATTAAACATCTGATCAGAAAAAGATCTCATCATATATTTAATTACAGGAGAGAAATCACCACGGACATGTTCAAATAATCACACACATCTTCAGATTGTCCTGTAGGGATGTACTGTTAGGACTAACCGTCCTGGTTCGACCCAGTTTCTAAAACTGAGGCCTTAGTTTCGCTGCTTTGTGTCTGTATAAGTGTAATCGTTGGCATGGTAGTGTGTGGCATGGCATGGTAGTGTGTGGCACTGGCTCAAGTATGGTCACTTTCCGCTAACAGGAGGGTCAGTGGGTCTTTTTTTTAATCTCTCTCTTTTATTTTCTCTGCCCAGGACTCCAGAGGCCGGTGTATCTGTTCCACAAAGGACCCGCCTCGAGCAGGGTGAGAGCGTCCAGTCGTGGCAGTTCGTCTCGGCAGATGTTTTGAATGTTTCTGCTGCAATGTGGCTTCGTGAGAAATGTAAGATGTTCCTCATCTGAAGGAACTGCTCTTCTGTCAGCCTCTTTATGGAAGCGCTGGATTTTTCAGTCTTTTCTTTTGTTTTGAAACGTCTTCATGTTCAGCTTCACAAACTCAGCGTTTAGAGACCTGATCTATCCGGGAGGAAGGAGAGGAGTAATGCTCATGTTGATCGATTAATAAAGATGTGCGTGTGGCTAAAATTTTTAATAAAACCATTTGTCTTTATCTTTGTGTTGCTTCCAGTATCTTTTGTATTGAACGTTGTATTAATATCAGTGTTTTCATCTAAGAACGTGTGTGTTTGTGTTCACTGCAGAAATGATGATAAACGTACCTGTTTAACCAGAATGAAACATTATGACAGGGGTGGAGGTCCAGACTCCTGCACAGTTTGGTAGTCTTCCAGATCAGGCACACCTTATTCAGGTCTACAGGTAATTAAGTTGTTTTCAGAGCCGTTAACTCGTTTGAGCTGGACTCCTGCATTATGATCTCTAAACTCTAGCGCAGTCCTACTTTATCTGCTGGTCCAGCTGGCAGAGGACATCAGCATCTCCATAAAGCTTGTCAGCAGATGGAAGCATGAAATGCTCTAAAATCTCCTGGTAGGTGTTGAGTTTAGCTCACAATATAAAATTCTGCAGGTTCTCTGATTTCTGCGGAGCTGCTGTTACATGTAAGAACATTAGTGTGTTGTAGGTCTCTGAGGTCTGTGTATGATGTCCGGGTGGATGGAGAGTCCAGGACATGCTGAAGAGAAGATCTGTATGTTTATTACTGACACTGCTGGGTCAAAAAGCAGGAAGATGAATATGTCCATACTGTCCCAACCTTTTCTGACTTGGTTGCACAAAGATCTGTAATATATGTGTACAACGCTGTGACCACAAGGGGGCAGCAATTCACTGTGAATCCAATCTACAGACACATCTTAAAAACTGAAGTGAAATGTAAGGAATAATGGGTATAAACTAATTAAATAAGTAAATCTATAATAATAAGTGACCTAGGACATGTGGATATGAGAGGACATAATTATGGGATACATTATACAAGTGCCAAAATTATGAATATTGTAAAAAACATTTTCTGTTCATAATTAAATGTTTATATTCATTACAAAGTGAGATATTTAAAGTTTTAATGTTGATCCTGTTTGAATAGTAATTTACTGAAATATAATAATGTGAGATTCTGGATACTGATTGTCACGAGCTGTAAACCAAACTGGTCATTAAAACAAAACGAATGAAAAAAATAAAAAATGTCTGGTTATGATTTATTGAATGAACTGATGAACAGAAATAAACTCTGAATATAAAGCCGCTGTAGTCTTTCAGAGCCTCAGAAAAACTACAAATCCCATCAGCACTCAACTCTCTACAATCCCTAAAGAGGTTTAAGTTGTGCCCGGACGGATCACACAGCGCTGGTGAGGACAGGACACGGACATGCCTCTTAAAAAAGAAGGTGAGTGTAGAAGTGATTACATTTCTGTCTCATCATCTCATTCAGTAACCGTGCAGAGTGACACCTGAGCTGTTCTTCACCTGAGACGCACAGTCACAGAGTCGTATAGTCATTTACACTCTTCTCTTCTCTTCATGTCTCTTCTCTTCCTTTTCTTATTTTATTTTCTCTTCTGTGTTACACTTCTGCTTTCTCTGTTTTTATCTTCTTTAATTTTATGGGCTGTATTGGGGTGATATTATGGGATGTCGTTGGGTGTTATTATGGGATGTTTTAGGGTGATATTATGGGAGGTATTGGGATGATATGGGATGTATTTGGATGTTATTATGGGATGTTTTGTTGTGATATGGGATAGTGTTGAGGTGTTATGATGATTTGTAATTGTGTGTGTGTGTGTATAGATACAGAGCGTGCTCTCTTGGCGATGGAGGCATGTCAGTCTGCAGCTGGTGAAGGATTCAGAGGGAGAGCAGAGCAGCTTCTTCACATTTTTCAGAGTGACCTTTTTCAGGCTTTACTGGGTGAGTATTAACACACTGTCAGGATGTCACACATCTAAGCATGTGTATGATTGACTTCAGTCCTGTACACACACACACACACACCATGTCATAGTGACATTTTTCATCACTGCTTGTCAAATTGCCAAAATATGAATCAGAATCCCTTTCCCATAAACCAGTCTTCTCCAGTACCGCAGATCAGACCGGACCCAGCACGCAGTTCTCAAGTACAGAACCTCCACAATCCCTCCACACCCTCCAGGTTCTTCATCCCCTCCTCCTCAGGTCAAGACTTTTGATGGGATTTCAGTCAGGAGACAGATTCTGTGTTTACTGAACGTTTTTCTGTGTTCTGGACACGTTCTGGCCTGTTGTCCTGTTTGTTTTTCAACTTCATGGAGCCAATGATGTACTGTGCTCTTACAAATATGAACAACAGTCCCAGAACATCACAGATCCATCATCATACCTCTTTTATTTTTACAGCAGACCCATTAGGTCCTAAAGCTCTATTTTCCAATAGAACCCGGTTCCAGTAGCATATGGCAAATTCACCGCTCTTACATTCATAGTTAAATGAAAGACTTTGTCTTGGCGGGTCATTGAGGCTTTCTGAAACAGAGATGGTGTTTAGAATTAGTGACTCTAAAATGGCCAGACTTTCAGATCTCCAACACTGAGCCTGTGTGAATGTTCTGCCTCTGTAATTGTCCTCCACACTATTGTCCTCATCCAGACACTCGCACTACAGCCCAGTTTTTCTAAATGTATTCTTTATGGCCAAAAAGCTTTTAAGGACATTTTCAGGCCAGTAGCTCATTTTTTATAGCCATTGTTTGAAGTGATTAAGGACATTTGACTTCTGTATCACCTCACAGTTATCCCTACTGAAACAGGAAGTCATGAATGACCACACGGGAAATTGTTTTACTGTTCAGTTGTTTAAAACCCTTTCCAGAGCCTGGAGCATTTAGGTTCTGTAAATTACAAACAATGTTTTTTTCTGTATTTTATTACAACACACACACACACACACCTACACACACACACACACACACACACACACACACACACACACTCAGGAGGTCTTAGCTGGTTTATCCCTGACCTTTGACATCATTATGCATTGTCACTGAATACCACCTCTCTCTCTCTCTCTCTCTCTCTCTCT